>VXBT01001729.1:1248139-1297125 GCA_013400235.1 Oriolus oriolus | reverse complement strand
ATGTATATGTATATGTATGTATGCACTATATTACATTATAAAACATTATGTTATAATATTATTCTAATTTTTATTATACTTATACAATTATTCTATATAATTACATCTTTTAGATTAACTTATTTTTCTTACTACAGTACATTATAAAATGCAATATTATAAAACTATTATAAAGTATTGTGTCATATTTGTTAGGTTATGATCACATGAGAATAAAGCGGGGTACTGGGTTTGCATGGCCAAGCTTTGGTAGCAGGTGGCTACAGGGGGGGCTTCTCTGAGAAGCTGCCAGAAGCTTCCTCCATGTCCAGCAGAGCCAGTTCCTGGCAGTTCCAAAGATGGATGTGCCACCAGTCAAGGTTGGGCTGATTAGAAATGGTGGTAACGCCTCTGTGATAACAGATTGAAGAAGAAGAAAAAAGTTATTGCATAGTTATAATTGTAGCCAGAGAAGAGTGGGGTGAAAACATGTGAGAGGAAAGAAGGAGGGGCAGGAGGTGCCCCAGGCACTGGAACTGGGATTCTTCTGCAGCCCGTGGTGCAGACCATGGTGAGGCAGCTGTGCCCCTGCAGCCCATGGAGGGCCATGGGGATGCAGAGATCCACCTGCAGCCTGTGGAGGAGCCCCACACTGGAGCAGGTGGATACCAGAGAGGAGGCTGTGACCCCATGGGATGCGCATGGAGAAAGGAGCCCCCATTAGAGCAGCCTGTCCTTGAAGGACTGCAGCCTGTGGAAGAGTGACCCACACTGCACCAGTTTGGGGAGGACTGTTGCTCATGGGATGGAGTCATGTTGCTCCAATGAACTAATGTCATGAGCACTTCAATAAGTCTGCTTTGGCATTTATGAGATTTTTTTGACCTTGTACAAAGAAAGTAAAATGTGATCTGGGCAACATGAATTTGTGAGCAACTAATTTGAAAGATGAACAGATTTTTTTTCCCAGCACTGGCTACAAAGACAGTTTTAAATTTCACAGGCTAGACAGATCAAAAAAAAGGAAAAAAAATAAAAAAAAAAAAGACAGAGAGAGAGAAAGAAGGAAAAAAGAAAGTAGAAGAAAAAGAAAGTAATAAAAGAAACAGTAAAAAAGCAGCACTCAAAGTCTCTCCAGTCACTTTGGAAATTTTAGGCCATTTCCTGCAAATTATACTTTCTGAAGAAGAAATGCAGCACTGCCCATCCAGCCTGTCAAGTGCTACAGACTTTCCAGAAGCACCACTCTCTAAAGTTGTCAACAGTATATTTTACAAAGATATACAGTCAGCAAAGAAGCAGGTAGCACAGAGATAGCCTTTATTCGGAGCAAGTGGCACGCACAACCCTTCTCCAAATTGTCAGACGCTTACAGCTGTTCATCAGTAAACCACATTGTTAGCAATGAAACCATGGAAGAACAGGGTGTTGACAATTTCCAGACCGAGCCTGCAAAAGACATTGTGAGACTGCAGCATGGAAAGTAAGGCCTTTGGAGACTTCTACTCATGCAAACAATCACTGGACTACATGAACTTTAGAAGTAAATTATTGGAGTTGGAAGAATAAAAAAGACACTCCAATTTCAGGGTTTCCCTACCACAAGTCTGGGACTGGAAGTCCAGGCTTTAACATCATCACCATATGTCAGGCTGTCTCACATTTTGCTTGTTAAAATATAACCCATTATTTTTATATTTGTTGTATAAACAGTAGCCAGGAACTTCTTTTAAACTTCTATTACTCATGCAGTATTTCCTTCTTCTCAGATATTTAAGAGACTTATTCTTAAACAGGCAGAGAATGGTTCTCCTGTTCATGATTTGTCTGTTTCAAGCAGTTCAAGTTTTATTGATTTCTCTTTTTGACATCTGGGTCAGAGGGATTGAATTCTGTATTGAGTAAGTGATGACTGCACTTTGGCCTGGAAGTGTTCAGGCTACTGATTCAGTAAATATATTCAGGCTACGGAGATTAGTAGGTCTCTAACTTCAAATACTTATTTTTAAAATAAATGAAAAGAAGCAATATTTTTACAAAACCTGTTTACTGCAGAATGGTTTTTATTGGATTTGAAGACTTCTCTTATTTTTGGAAAGTAGAAAAACATCTAAAACAAAAGCCTCCTTTAGCATTGTGTATGTATTCAGACACAAGACTCCACTTTCCCTGTTTGCTATGCACTACGGTAACCTAAGTTTTCAATATTTTCACTCAAATAAATAAAGAATTATATATAAATCATAAAAATTTTCAGCCTGGTCTTATTCCAGTCCCAATGCATTAATAAAAATGTGTTTTCCCCATGGCACAACAACTACTTACCTTTAGCTGTCAGCTCAGTTTTATGTCAATTGAAACATTGCTGTTCCTCAGAATATAATTTTTTTTACAAGTGCAGATGTTAATTAGCATAATTAGGTAGTACTATAGAGGTACTAGTCAAGTATTTGTAGAAATCAGACAGTTATATCTTATCATGCAGAATATCTTCCGTCCACACTTTAAAGGAAATGGTATTGGCCAAGTATTACAGGAATCATCACAGGGCAGTTCAGGGGCTTGTGTTCCCTCAAACATGTCTTTTTTAAAATTTGAACCTTCTGTTTCTCTGAATTTTTCTGTGCTTACATAAGCAATGCATAGGTTTTATTCTAATTTATTTTTTACCTATTTTTAGACAAGGACAGTATTTTTCACCAAGGACACACAGTGGTAGGACAAGGGACAATAGGTCCAGACTGAAAGAGGTTAGTTTTATGTTAGCTACAAGAAAGAAATTCTGTACAGTGAAGGTGGTGAGGCACTGAAACAGGATGCACAGCAAAGCTGTGGATGCCCCATTCCTGGAAATGTTCAAGGCTGGATTGGACCAGGTTTTGAGCAATCTGGTTTAGTGGAAGCTGTCCCTGACCATGGCAGGAGGGCTGGAACAAGGTGATCTTCAATGTCCCTTCCAACCCAAACCATTCTATGATTCTATTATGTGAAGAGTTGGGCAGTGATCGCAGAGAATTTTCAGCGCTGCAGCAGCATCACCAGTTAGCAGAAAGGCAGCTCTGCAGAGTGAGGTAAAAGGAGGTGTGTGTATAATAAAGGTGTTCACAGCTGGAAGAGCCAGAGTTGATGAGACAGCTGAGCTTCTAGTGCTGTCTGCAGAACTGGTTGTTAGGATGGACTGGAGGATCTCCAAAAAAGTGATCTGGATTTGTCTGTGAGCAGCCTGGTTCACCATTACATCTGTGCCTAACTTGGAAGTTGGCCCTGCTTTGAATGGGGTTTGGATCAGATGATTTCCAGAACTCTCTTCTAACATGAATTGTTGTGTTACTGTGACTTTAATAGGCACTGCCATCTAGTTGGCATATGTATCCCAGAGTCAGACTCTAGGAGAAAACAAGAGAGAAACGGAGCAGCAGTCTCGGGTTACCTGACTTTCACAGGTGTCTAAGGATCCTCTGCTACTCCTCATTCCTTCCACGCATGACTTCATGTAATTCCCCACCTCTTCCTCACTCCATTACCTAGAAGTGTCTTTTCTATCCCTGACCATCTCCACTTCCTTCAGGAAGCCTCCAAATGGAAAACCTTGATTTTGTTTATATTGTGTTCAACCACTTGGGCTCATGTGCACTCTGGGGGCAGCCTTTGACCTATATGAATCAGGAGTATAATGAAGGCTTCTAAGCTCCTCCTAGGTTTTGATGTCCTCCCTGAACATATCCCAGCCTTTCACAAGTTTCCAGTTCATCGATTCTGTGGCTACAGGTTGTGTGGGAGAGAAAATTTGGAAAACAGCATCTACATTTGTAAAGAAGTATGCAACTAATTTTTGTAGTTTCTTATTCTTCATTACATATTGTTTCCTTCAGTAAATACTGTTTCCTTATCCTCTAGTGGGATTTTTTATCTAATTATCTTAATCATGCAGAACAAGTAAAACAAAACATGATTTTTTTTCCTTCTGGATTCAAATAAGAGCTAATCCAAGGAGCTTTTTCTGGGTTTCTTCTCCAGGCAACATAAAGGTCAGCAGGATGGGAACAGTGCAGCTACTTCAAATTTTCACTCTGTCATTCTGCATACAAATGGTTTTCTGACTCAGAACCTGATTTATAATCAGATTTTAATATGTCTTTGAAAATTTGTTGAAGAGCCGGTATGGCTTGGACCTTAAAAAGACAATAGCAGTTGGAAGGGGAAAAAGCCAAGCAAACAGGAAACACATCTGATGATTTATTGGTTTGTCTCAAGATTTTGGCATTCCCTGCTGGTCCTAACAGTGGTGGTAGCTCAGATGTAGTTGAGGATAGTAAAAGTCCTCGGGGATCAATCTGCTCCATGTTGCAATGTCTAATCCTCATAGCTTGCTGACTAGGGACTTTTCACCCCCTAAATAATGCATCAACATATTTCATAGAATATCTAGAAAATGGTAAGAGAAGCTTCCTGAGAAATTCTAGGGGAGACAAGTAGACCTATATCACTCCCTTCCAACCCGCTGAGAACTTGAGATAAGCACTTTCTTTCTCCTCTACCTGTATTTTAGGCATATCCTCCTCATATATCAGCTCCTCAGCAGCTGATTTGACTTCGGTGTTTAAGTATTTCCCGTCCTAGCATCCAAAGATGCTGCTAGGCCTGAGCCACACTTCATGTATCTATCATAGTAATTTGTGTCACTGCCATTTTTGGGCAGGTAACCTGCTTTCAACACTTCTGAGACAATAGGTGGACAGCAATAGGTACTAAGAATGCTCAGTGTGCCCGGACAAGATTCGTCCCAGTGCTGATGAAAACATTCCTTCTCATTCACATGCAGGTGCTGTAGGACCTGAGCACTGAGGCGTTTGTCTTGTCTGTGTTTGGTAGCTGTGGAAAAGGGCCAGGATGTAACACAAACCTGGAGGAGAGCAGTACCTGAACTAGCTCCAAGCACACGGTGCCTCCATGCGTGGTGGGATATAACACCTCCCAGGACCTTCAGCTCAGACCCCAGCGTGGGTGCGCTGGTAGTGCTGCCTAACACGGTGCATGGGACTATATTCTCACTTCTTTGTTGCCTATGGGTTATTTGCAGGTATGACAGGGGGTTCCACAAGACTTTGTGTGGTTTCTAGTAGCTGGTTTGAATGCCATAAGGGTGTATGGGCATAGGAGGAAAGGAAGGCAGTGCATTTCAGAATTGCAAGTGTCAGGGGCCTTGGATTTCGGCATCAGTGCAGATGTGCCTCCAAGAACTGATCTCATGTTCTGGAAAAGCTATTTAGGCAGGGGCCTAGATATGTCTACAAAATCTGAGTCAGCTTGCTTCTGTCTTGCATTTAATCTAAACCTTTTTTGTAACAATCCAGGACCCTTTTTTCCCTAAATAGCCATAGGATTCTATAGACAGTTTTCCACAAAAATGGGATTTTCCCACATAACCATGCACAAACCTGAAAAAGTAGGTCAGACTTGTAGACAGTTATTTTCCTGTGTTGGAACAAAGTTGGTTGAAATGAAATTATTGTGAGTAATGTAAAATATATTGCTTGCTAATGACTAGAGGATGTATGCAACTGTGGGACACTGCAAGTAGGTGCTACAATAATGTTGTTTTCTTCCATAAGGAAATAACACTTAATTACCGGAATTTTATAGCAGAGATCAAAAACAAATTAAAAAATACCCAAATAACACCTATTTTTCCAACCATTTAGATGTAGATGACTGCAGTGATATGCAGATTTATTTTACCTCAAGTGTCAAAACAAGTGACAAGTGATTAGAATAATAATAAACAACAGAGGAAAAATTGCATTTTCAAAATTCTCTAAGGGCTTTATCAACCCAGTTTGTCTCTCTCAGCAGCAACTTCTGCCTACTAGGTTCTTATTGCTCTTTGAGAGTTATTATGCCCTAAATGCCTAAATCTTTCAAATATATTTTAGAATGTAAGTTGGTCACGCAGCAGAAAAGGAGGAAGTCATATTAAAAAAAAAGATTGGGACTTTACACAAAAACCTGTGAGATTTTCTTATGCATTGGTTTATATTAAGTTAAATTACACAAGCTATACAAAACATGCACGCATGACTTCTACTTGTGACACTTCCATCTATGAAATGTCAGAGTGGTGATTGCAATCTCCCACTTACCCATTGGTGACAAAAGCAGCTGTGGGTAAATCCATACATTTACCCCACAAGAACAGAGTGGCATCAGTCACAAACATACTATAAAAATACAGGTTTTGAAAACATCTCCAGCCTTTCTTCATTACCACTGCTGGCAGAATTCAACATAAAACCTTCTGAAAAAGAATTTAATCATAAAAATGTGCAGAAGATTATACTAACAATTCAAAACGAATTGGCTCTTGCCATGAAAATCATGCTGGTGCTGAAAGAACATATTCTTTTACAGTAAGTTGGTGATGATTCATTATTTTACAAGAGCAACTGGAGTAGGGATTGCAATAATGAAATCAATGACAAAAGCTGTTCAGTTTACATATTTGTTTTGGCTTTTCATAATCAGCAGCAGAATAACATAACCCTGGGGTTAAGCCTGGTGCCAGAAGAGCTCTTGAAGTCTCCAGCTGATCACATTATATGAAATTACAACAAAGATTGTGAGAGATGTTTTCAAGATGTAAGTATGGATATATTTTTGAAACAGTGGACATTGATTAGCCTTGCTAGAAGGCTACAAAAATAGAGAAATTACCATCTCTTCCTCAGGGCTCTGGCAGATCATGTATAGTTCACATAGACCCCTTGGAGGAGCTCCCCCAAAAGCAGTTGCTGCTGTTCCTAGAACATGCTGTACTTTAGAAACATTCATCTAGATGATGGCAACGAGAGCAAATGGTGTGTGCATGATTTTGAGGTACACCATGGAAGCTTTGGTCCCAAGAGGAGTGAGCTGAACAGTTTTAACTTCCTGAGCTTTCAAGTCATCAAAACCATTTAAAAAAAAAATGCTACTTAGTGTGTTTCAAGTTAAGCAACCTGCTCAGATGTGACTCTGAATTCTTCCAAATAACATTTTCTTCTTATCTCCATACTATGAATAAATATATCCTGATATATTACAATATATAAATACACACTGATTTAATGGAATTTCCTTATAGTTTTAGTGGGACTACTGAACTGTTAGAAGTGTGAGGAAAAGGGGTCTGTGGATAAAGGCAATGCTGTTTTGCTTAGGGAATAAGGTAAGTATGATCATACCTCAATAGTCTAATGGCTGACTTCAACAGAGGCCTGTAGTTTTTGCTGGGAACGCCAAAGCAACGGAATTACCTTTTTGCTGGCAGATGTACTAAAATCCAGATACTAAATCTAGTGCAGAACCTTATGAGCCAAAGCTTTATCTAGATCATCATGTTTACTAAACATCAATGGATATCTGTCAAGATTATATCTTATCTTTTTTGAATACGCTGACAGTTTTGACATTCACAGAAGCTTTTGGAAATAAGCCCCACAATTTAAAAACCATTTCGTTCTCTTAGCATGTATGTCCCAAGGATTTAAGGCATGTATGGGTGCATAAATGGATTTGCTGCTTGAGGTGCAACAAAGCTTGGGAACAGCTGAATGCAGGTAAAGCAAATGCGACTTGCATCAGTGCTACTAAGGTTAGGTTCTTGTAATGTGAACAAAGTGCCTGCAGTTGTCTTCTTGAGGGATTGTGATGAGCTTGAGGAAAATCAGCTTGACAAATAATCTCAGTACACAGCTCAACAGTTACTGCATCTTTGTCCTGAGGAGGATTATTTTAAGCTAAGAAAGCAATATTTTAAATTGTACCTTAGATGATTTTTATTTAAGTAAGAATTCCCACTTTCTATAATTATTTGTATGTTTTGGAAGATGTTTATGGCCAAATTAATTTGCAATCCCTTTTTGGCTTTCCACCTCTCTAGTTTTAAAATCTTTGGGGTTGGACAAAGGGAAAGGGAAATCAAAGTTCTCAAACTTGGCTACCACAGTCTTTCCCTCTACCACTGACAAGTAAGAGGTGATGTGGCAAGTCTTGTCTATAGCCTGGTTTGATCACAGAGGACAAAAAACATCTGGGTTACCCTAGGAGGCCTTTGATCAGAGTCCAGTAACAGATTCATGGCCAGATGCCTTACTTACTTTGCAGACCGTGACTAATGAACAGCCATATAGACATTAACCTTCAGCCTCAGTGGTTCAACTGTTCTCAGTCAGCTGGAGACGCAACCAAAAATTTTGTTTGCACCTCATGTTTGATGACATTCAAAGGCTGACTTATTTTCTGCTCACTAAGAAACGTGGACCACTGAACGTACGTAAAGGATAAAAGCTGTGATGACCCTGTTGCGGAGTGGTCACTGGTTCCTAAAACAGACAGGAAGATGGCTCAGATTGGAAATTAATGCTTTTCTGAATGCTCACACTTAGTAGCCCTAGTCATGCTAGGAAATTAAAAAGTACCAGGGAGTGTTCCCCATCCCTGGATCTGGACTCTGTACTTATTCAGTTGTCCTGGTACAGTTTTGGCTTAATCTAATTAGCAGCTTCACAAGTAATTGTCGGGCATAGTTTGTCAGCTAGTAAACACCAGAAACCACTCATTATATCAGTCTAGATGTATTTGGCAGGGTAGGACTGTTCATTACAGGACAATCAAGGTCATTCTATACCTCAGTATCAGAGAGAAATCAAAGATAAATGCAGTTTTCTAATACAGATGGAGCTTTCCCATGCCGGCTTGTGACCTGTACATAACAGACTCTCAAAGCCTTACAAAAAATAGAAAATTCTGGAGGAATCAGGTAATTTTTTGGTAAGTGCTTGATAGTGATTCAACTCACTCTGAAGCTGGCACCTGGTGACTGCCTGAGTGGCTAACACCTGCCTGTACTGAGTAGAGCTTCACTGACTATTGGGATCATAGAGAGCTACATATAGACACCTACATTTCAATGTCATGATCAGGATCTGAATCCTGTCCTCCTGTCTTCTACAACTTGGTGACACGTTTGTGGTCATTTTCCTCTGACTTTTTTTAATCTTTTCCTTAAGTGCTGCCTGTTGCTGTAACTGCTGAGAGGAGTCCAAGCGTCTCCAAACTTTATGCTTGAACAAGACACACTGCCATATTTTGAAGAAATTCCTAAATGGTTTTAGTTTTCTTAGCAGCCATGCATGTTAACTCTGTTATCCACATATTTAGCTCAGCAAGACTCAAGAATGTGCAGTGGCTGTTCAAAATGTCTGGTTTTCAAAATAAATGGAAGATTAAAATGGTTGAAAATACACTTCTGCAAGAGGGATTACTTGAGAGGTCAACTTTATTAAAGGCTAATATACTTAATAGCATTTTTGTGTCACCACTAATTGAATTTAAAAAAAAAAGCACTCATGCCCTAAGGAACAGAAGCAGCAAAATTTCTAATTTCTAGTGCAGGTGGAAAGAACTCCTATTTCATACTTTCCGCATACAGCACAGACTGTAATGCAAATGGAGCAATTTTATCCTGGAACAGTGAAAGGAATTCCATGGGAAATATAAATTCACAAGGCATTTTACCTGAGGACATACTCATAATCTTCTCCACTGATACAAATTGTTCTCATTTGTACTGTTTCATCTGAGGCATTTAATCTGCATTTTCAAAACTTTTCTCAGAGGAAGTCCTGAACTATGATACTTCAAAATATGAAACAAAGCAGCCCTGAAATGTATTATCTGTCTGTAGAGCTAATTGAAAGTATTTTTCTTAACATGACTGCCATAAAACATTAATGCCTCTTCATTTGTCTAGCCTTCTATATAAGAAGCTTCCCAGATGTGTTGTTCCACAGGGAGTTTAAAGCCTCTGAAGTGCAAGTAAAATGTAAATTCAATGAAGTGAGTAGTTACACATTTCTTTTACTAGGTGAAAATTAATCCGTTAAGGTATAATATATCCTTTGTTTCTTTCAGGTTTTAAACCAGCAGTATTTTCATCCTAAGTTCTACAATGACAACAGCAGTAACTTAACCCTGCAGTTAATCCATATATAAGTTAAAACATGATCTTCTAGAACAATTTTCCCTAATACCATCATGTCACTCTGTGTTCCAGCCCTCAGGAAATATATCATCATTACAGGTGAAAAGCCTGTTTATTATTACTGGCCAATTTTCACTCAAGTCTCCTGAAAGATCATATTTCTTCTGGTTGTTTTCGTACTATGATTAGGAAAAATAAGTAAGTATGTACGAGACCTCTGAGCTGCACACATACAGGGTGCAAGTAGACTGTTTACCTGATTATTGGCAATTTACTTATAATAGTGGTTAAATCTAAATCTGAGCGTAGAAATTTAGACGTATATATGATGAATTTATAAAAATGTAAATGTGTGGATGCTAAATATTAAGGTAGAAACCCGTGCACATTCGTGGTGGGTCGATCCTGGCTGGATGCCAGGTTGCGCCAAAGCCTCTCTATCCCTCCCTCTTTGGCTGGGCAGAGGAGATTAAATATAACAAAAGGGTCATGGGTTGAGATGAGGGCAGGAAGAGATCACCATCAATTTCTGTCATGGGCAAAACAGACTCAGCTTGGGGAAATTAGTTTGAATTTACAGCCGACCTAATCAGAGTGGGCTGTATGAGAAACAAAACCAAACTTTTAAAGCACCTTCCCCCTCACCCATCCCTTCTTCCTAGGCTCAACTCTATTCCAAATTTCCCTGCCTCCGAAGTGCTCCTGACTCCCGACAGGGAGGGCTGCTCCCACTCTTCCCCTGCTCCAGAGTGGGGTCATTTCCTTGGGAGACAGTCCTTCTGAACTTCTACAACATGGGTCCTTCCCACAGGCCCCCACAGGGTCACAGGTCCTGCCAGCAAACCTGCTTCAGGGTGAGTTTCTCTCCACAGTGCCAGAGGTCCACCAGGAGTCTCCTCCAGCATGGTCTTCCCATGGGATCACAGCCTCCTCCATCTGCATCCACCTGCTCTGGCATGGGTTTCTCCAGGGGCTGCAGGTGGATCTCTGCTCCCGCCATGGCCCTCCATGGGCTGCGGGGAATCTCTGCTCTAGTGCCTGGAACACCTCCTCCCCCTCCTTCTCCATTGACTCTAGTGTCTTCAGGGCTGTTCCTCTCATGTTCTCACTCCTCTCTTTGACTGAAGTTGTGCAGAGTTTTTTCCCCCTTCCTAGATCTGTTATCCCAGAGGTGCTGCCACTGCTGCTGGTGGTCTTAGCCTTGGCCAGCTGTGGGTCCATCCTGGACCCAGCTGGCATTGGCTCTGCTGGGCATGCGAAAATATTCTGGCAGCTTCTCACAGAAGCCACCCCTGTATCCCTCCTGCTATTAAAACCTGGCGATGCAAATCCAATATAAAATTTTAATATTTCATAAGCTCATCTGTCTCTGTGAATAAAAATTTACATGATCTTTAGTTTTTATATTCAATCTTTTTTTTAACATTTTTTGCTTTGCAGAATGCTGAAAGTATTTATAGGGTTTTAAACACAACGACAGCAGGCCCATTGGCTGCAGCCACAACCTCTATGAAGTAAATGCATTTCATTAGGGACTGCAGAACCATTCTGGCAAGTTCTTCTGACAATATATTTCCGAGTCTAATGGTCTGAATAGCTGCTTATGTAGGACCTGGTTTTGACTGTAATCATACAACTATAAGCTTAGAGTAATTCCACTAATGTAAATGAGCCGAAAGATGTGTTTTATGGTCCTACTTTAAAAAGTTAGACACTAAAATAATTTGGATATACACCCAGACAAGAGAATTAGTACTGTTCAGTCTTTGAAGTGTTTAGAACCTTGGGACATGATTTACCACAGGGCAAGGTGGCTTGTGGATACGAAAAAGCTCCTGGGCAGAAGATTTTTACCTTCTCCTTCCTTTCTGTGGGAAACTTTTACTTTGCTATGCAAGCTATGTAAACAGTAAGATAGGTTTTTTGTAAATAATCTCATATCTAGTATTTTTCACTTATGTTATGGTGTTGTAACAAAAATAAAGATTCATTCTCTCTCTGGACTCGCTTGTGGCTGCAGCTCTGAATTCCCCTAAGCCTGCTACAGTGGCTGCTGGATGTTCACGTTCTGACACAATAGCATGATATGCCTCTGTATTTTTGCATTAGAAATGTGCCAAAGAGTGGGTGCTTTTGGGAGCTCTACCTGCCCTGCCTGGGTCAATAGCTACATTTGGTGGTGCTGTGCATACTCTCTCAAAAGATGCAGGGGCAGTTCTTCGGGTCTAAGTTTGGACATTTTCTTCTGCCAACAGAGTTGCATCAATCAAATTAAACTCAGCAACTGCAACATAATTAAGCACCTGAGGAAATTCCTGTGTACAGAACTATGCCAAAGGGTCAGTGCATCCTCAGTATTCTCTGGTTATCATATGTGTCACTTCTGGATTGCCAAGGAGACTCTCCACACAAAAAGAGCACACCCTTATGTTACAGTTTCCATTTGACATTCATTTTCAACACATTAATCCACGATTCATGTGGAGAATTAATTATTTACAGGTGAAAAAATGCCTTCCGCACACAAGTGTTTGAAACAGAGCAGTTTCAAAACATAGCTTAGCTTTACTATTCAACATACATATATGCAACTAAAGGTTAAAAAAACCTTATCCTCGATATATGCTGAAAAGATTTGTTGCTGTTGGCTTTTGGCTTTTGTTCAGCTTTGATCACTAATTTAAACAGAGCTATTTGCGGACAGTAGTTCTGCAGTCCTAGTACCAATCTCCCACTTTGAAAGAGCTTTTAACTTTCTTACTTCTGACCAAAAGACAGGATGGTGTTGTGCTCTGTGGGCTACATTTTTAACATCAATATCTTATCATAATTCATATTAAAAATCTGGATAGTCAGGTCTTTTTTTATTTTTCTCATCCACCAGATTTCAAGAACTCTCAGAGTTGTTATTTTTACGGTCACAGTGAGGGACGAGTGCACTGTGGAAGGACCAGCCTCCTGAGGCAGAGTTTTTAGCCTCTCTTTCCCATTAACTAACTGTGTGGTCCATGGAAGAGCAAGAGCGTAGGAGGCCATGAGGGTGGCCCAAAGACATGGGAGCTAACAGCAGGGAGACTCTCAGTGACTCTCCAATGTTTTCTTTAAAAAACATAAGATGTCTGGAAAAAATAACCATTTTGATGAAAATCTTTTTTTTTCCCCTGGGTTTTGGTGACACATTTTCAAACAGCAGGAGCTGGAAGTGATATCAGCAGGTTCAGCAACAAGGACAAAAGAATACTGATGTGTCGTTATATTGCTGGCTGCAGTTTAAGCTCCCTCATGCTAGCAAGTTCTTCATTCTTCCTACTGCTTCTCCCTTCACAGACACTTCACAGCAATCTCAGTGCTTTTGCCCTTCTCCTCTTCTCCTGCTTCTGTGCCTGTCACCCTTGTCACTGTCTTTTTCAACTGTGCTCCCAGTTAGCTCACTGCTGCTTAAGTATAAGGCAAATAGATCAGAAAAAAAGTAGCTGGTGCACTGTTTTTCTACCCCAAGTCATATGGCAACCAAATAATAATAATAGATTATATGCATCCTGGGTTTGCTTTGTGATTTCCCTAAGCCACCATGCCTGGAGACAGCCCAGGAGGGGCAAACACTGCCTTCTTTGCTGACCAAATAGTGCACGGAGTAAGAGACCAAACCTTCCTAGTTATTAGATCAAGAAGACACCTTTCAAATATAAATTCTCCTTCACTTGTTATTTTATGTTCTAGGTAAATGGTGTAAGCTACATAAAGGATTGTGCTTCCATTACAGGTATATAAAGAATTTAACTAAATGTTGTCATAACTCACAAACAGGACAACATTTAGGAATAGAAATAAGAAGGATAGTTGCCTGTAGGCAGTTATGGTGGACTGTCAGAGACATAAGAATATTTCATGTGCAAAAGAAGACATTTCAGACTCTTCTGTGACTGAGATCATCCAGCACAGCTGTGTTATAAATAGCAATGAAGAAAAATATGTGGAAAAGTAAAAGCTTAGGATGCTGTTCAGGCATACACAAAAATGGTAAGACATTTAAAGTTCAAGGAATTAATGCTAGTGATAAAAGATATCCAGGAAAAAAGCTGAAATCCTAAAATTCTGCTTACAGTAAAAGCTAGAGTGGACACTTCAGTCCTTTCTAAGCCCATGCTTTCTAACCCTCCAAGTTGAAGACGGAGCTGCCTCGACCAGGGAGGTACGTTAACTCCTCCTCCTCCTCCTCCTAACTGAACTCCTCCTCCTAACTTAAGACAAGCAAATTTGATGTTCCAGCCATTCTTTCTTTGCAGAAAGACAGAAGCTAGACAGACAAAACTCCTTTAAACTTTACATTTGAGACACTCCCTTGCCTAAGAACTGCAACTTCAGGCCTACATGAATTAGAGAAAAGAGAAATCGTTCCAAAAGTTATGAGTTTATAGAAAAAAATTCAATATTACATAATATTAGCAATTTGGATGATTCATCTGGCCTTGAAGACTCTGCAAAATCATTAATCTGTGGAGGGCTTCATTAAAGAACTGAAGAGACCTTTTTGATTTTCATACAGCCCCTAGTCCTAGGCACACATGAATGTGTGTGTGTGTGTGTCCTTAGGCACCCAACCCTTGTAAAAAGGAGTGACATTTAAATTTTTTTGTAAGCTCTGGAAATATATCCCTATGACAAGAAGGACAGTAGATGCTTATTAAACTAACTGTTCTAATTGCTTTTTACTCTACTTCATGCACCCCTCCTTGTACCCATACCATATTGTCTTCCATATCTTACCCAAGAGCTACACTGCTTTCTGCCCCACAATTAGTTGTTTCATTTATTTCAAGTGTGTTCCCTACATCTGTTGCTATTAGCTCCACAAGTCTGTGGACTGCCACCTCTCTTGAGTTCTGTTAGTTCCACAATCAGTTTTCATTGAGGTAGTGGAAAATGTCCATACCCTTAAGCCTTTCAGCGACAGTCGTAAATCATGACTCAAGCTCTCCAGAGCACCTGCCTGTACATCTGGGTTAATCCCTCTCTGACTGTAGCTCTAGCTTCTAAAATCAAAGTGTTTCACAGTGCCAGCAGAACCTACCTGCAGCCGGAGTTGTACACAGAGAGACAATTGCTTGCCAGTGAGTGCATCTGTCACTCTCCATAATGTTAGTTCAGTTACTCATTTCAAGTAACAAACCTGATCTTTTCCCCAAATTTATGATCTTCTTATACGACATTAATAGATTCACAAGAGAAAATAGAGTGGGAAACACCACAGTGCATATCTGTCTGTCCACCTAACCATTTAGAATGCATCAGGGATCCATATATTTAGCAGTTTGAAAAGAAGTCCAGGATTTCACTTCTTCTTGACTGAGGGCTGTTTCGACATTAGACGAGCATTTTCTGATTTTGGATAAAACTTGCAATTCATGATGATGTGTTGTTTGACCATTTCATGAATTGCAAATACTTTCCAATTGCTCTAGAACTATAGAAATAACCTTCTAAAAAACCAAATGACCAAGAAAAATAAAGCCACAAATCAACACAAAAATATCTTAGAAAACAAAAAACAGGAAAAAAACCTGTTAGCTGTGGAGATGCAACAGAAAAAGTAAAAGCAAAATAAATCAAAAAGGGACAAGTTTACCTAAAAAACTACTCAGAGACTTTTATGAAAGTATAAAATTTTTATTAGAAGTAGTGTTGAGTGAATGGGTGACATGCAGATTCCAGGAGAGAAACTTTCTGAAAATTATACACAGGGCCTCTGACCTTGCACCATCAGCTATTTGTTCAGTCAGTGTTTCTTGGTGCTCCACTGACATCAGTACAGTTTGTGTAGGCATCAAGGTTTTGTCCTTGTGGAGTGAGAGTGGAGTGAGAGCAAATTTAGCTGTGTGAAACAGGAGTTTTGAATGAGTGGAGAAACTTGCTTCTCTCATGTCCTTCCTTTTTTTTCCCCTGACAAGAATGCTTAAGTGCAATACAAATGCCACTCTGACATGTTCTGAAGTATCCATTTGGAAATCATATTGCGAGAGTGGCAGAATAAAAGGTAAAGCTGATTGTAATATGTAACAACTTCTGCTGAATTTCTTTTTAAAAAACCAAAACCTTACAGCAAACATGGCAAGAATGTAGGTGTTCTTTTGTCTTCAGCACAGAAAAATATCTAAATTTCTGTTTGTGTCTGAAACCACAACTATTTGACAGTATTTTGAGATGAAAATGAGATTATTTCTTTTATTTGTGTAAATTGCAATATTTAATGGACAAAAGACCTTTGTGAGCTATGGAATACTGGGAATCTTACCCACATTTTCGTTTGCAATAAAATAAAATGTGAATTATAGCACTGAGTTTAATTTAGTTTTACCAGACTGATACTAGCATAATTATCTTTCTTTGGAATCTTTCTCTCCTTCTACCAGGAGTTTTGTGTGTACATCAGGAGAGCTGGCCTGCAGTGATGTGCCTTTCAGACTTGTCCACTTTTCTGCCCATGTGTCTGGGTTTTCTGTGTTCTGAAGCTAAGCAATCTCTGGCCTTGGGCAGATATGTATGCCCATTTTTCACCTTGACAAAGGAATAAAATACAGCTGAGATGATTGATACCAGAAACTGGGAAAATTCCTGAGTCCCACAGTATAGGTGTTGTCATGGTGACTGGAGACTCCAACATATAAAACAGCTTTTTGCAATGTTCTTTGTCCAAAGGAAAAATAAAGCAGAAAAAAAAAAAAATTGAAACGCCTTTGGAAATTTCTCTTTTTAGAGGTTTAGAATATCATAGACACTACCCCTTCAACTGTACCAGGAAAAATAAGTGCAAAATTTTCCTTTAATTTTTTTCTAAAAAGGGAAATGCAGACATGATTCCTTTATTGTTCTCTACCCTCATCTAAACTTCAACAAAGCTATCTGGAATTCAATTCTTTTAGCATTTGAATTGACCTTCTCTTTTCATTTCACCATGTTCCTCTTGAACAACTTTTATTCTTTAATTCTCTGCTGCTAAACTCTTTCTGTTTTCATGTTATTGCCAAATGCACTTATATGTGAACGGTACTTATTATTCTATATAGATCTCTGTCAGAGTTAAAGTATCAATGATAGGCTGGATTTATCTGAATTAATTTCACTTCAAACATTTATATGAAAACTAATCCATTTTATTAAAAGCAATTTTTTTTTAAGCACCATAGTAATTGCTTCATTACTACTGTTCCTGACATTATCATTACTAAAATCAGTATTGCATAGCTGAGGAACATAGAAAAAGAAAAGTGTTTTTAATATTATTGGAAAAAAAATTCTTTACTTCTGAGGAAACCTAATGTTAAAATCTAATGCAAATTAGATTTAAGAGAAAAAAGAATGACATTCCCTGTTGTCATTTGGTAAAAGGTGCAATAAAACCAAGTCAAATTAAGGTACAGGCTGTGTCTATGCCAGCGAACTAAACAGCGTGAAGGAACCAAGCTGAGCTCTGGCACCTGTACCTTGTTTAACTGTTCCCATGCTTCCTGGCATGGTTTTGGTCCAAGAGATTTAGCAGGATCGGAGATAGTGTTTGGTTGGGAACAAGTATGTGTTAAAGACTGTTAATAAACAACCAGCTCAGATTCAACATGTGGTGTTGGGGGCTAAGAGAACTCAGCTGAGTGAACCTACACCAGGGAAAAGTCCTTTTTTACTAAGAGAAATATAACTTGGGTTCACTTTTCCTGGAAAAACCCTTTTTAAGTCCTGTAAGTACTATAGCAAAGAATTTCACAGGTGGGAAAGTTCATTGAAACAGGAAGATCAAAAAAATATTCTACCACACAGACAGAATGAAAACACCGTACACACAGACATGATCAGTTGATTTGGAGGATTGCTCCTCTTTAAGAGATAGATTCACAACCCTTGAAACTGGTTAATATGTTGAGATTTAGGTTATTTACGTTCTTCAGTGAACTACTTTTGCCTATTTTGCAACAGCCAGTTATTTGGAAAGAAGTAATAAACTTACAGAGGAAGAATTTATAATCTGTTTATGAAGCAAAAAAAAATTGGGTTTGTGCATTCCCTTTGATTTCTTAATACATATTATTTCTTTCCTAGACTGGAAGAAGCCAGATAGGACAGCATCTAGCATTTTCAGGGATAATCAAAGTGTTTGCACAATCTGGTTTATTGAAATCGAATTTCTTCCTAAAAATCAGTGACACCTGATAAGAGCAAACTGCTGACTTTTAAGTTGCCTATATCTCAAAATGCAGGTGGAAAATTTGGCACAGATGATCTCTTGGTGGTTCTGGTGCTGTCATGGGTATTCTCCAGTTTAGTATTCCCACTAAAAAGAAAACCAGAAGCTGCTCCCCTGCCGCCCTCCAGAGGGAGACAAAAAGCAGAGATCATGGGTTGAGATAGGAACAATTTACTGGAAACAGCAGTGAGATAAGAAAGCAAATAGTAACAAAACCGATGACAGCAGTGTCACCCAGGAGGGTGATTTACATACTAAATGCTCACCACACCTAGGACAAGGAAAAACAATGACAGATCCACCCTCTGCCCACTATGCTTTCCCAGGACCAGAAGGGAACACTCTTCCTTTCCAGAAGGGAGAGAGAGTCCCTTTTCCCCCAATCCTGACAATGATATAAGATGGTATCAATAACATTTGGGCCTTGGCCATGCCCACACAGCTCCTGTCCCCACCCCCTCACAGCTACTGCAAAAATTAACCAGGGCAGGTGGCAAGACCAAAGCAATAAAAAGAAATTCCTCTGGTTTCTCAGTTACAATAGTTCTAGACCTGCACAGTGCTACTTAAATTTTATATCGAGTTGCATTAGCACATCAGTGGCAAATGAAACATTTGTCAGCATGGATATCTCAGCAGAGGGGAAAGAGGGAAAGGAGAGAAAGACAAAGGGTCAGTCTGCAAGCTTAACTGCTTATCATACTCTAACAAAACATATTCTTCAGATACAGGGTGATAATCCCAAGGACTCAGCAACTAGACACTGCAAAAGAATCACCATGGTATTGCATTGAAAGCTGTCATAGAAATGAACTTATGCTTTACTTTGATTGTTAAGCATGAGATGACTCACCCTCAATCACAACCTCTCTTGCAGATGAAAAATAAAACAGTTCAGATCCACTTTTAGTTTTTCTGAATTAATGATGTGGTAAGAGTGGTCTCTGTCTCTCCCTTCTGATCTGCAGTTAATGAGTAAACATGAGAATTTGGAAGCAAGGAGGAAAGGTTCTGCACGTTCCACAGGCATCAGGTCTCTAGCACAGCTGTCTAAGCTGCATGCTTGCTTTCATGTCTGTCCTGGTGATTTCATTGTGGCACGATTTAGGTGACTCCTGCCCAGGTAGTCTCTTGCTAAAGTGTTCTCCCCACTAATGAAAAACTGAACTTTTGATTCAGGGTTTAAAAAGGCACCAGGCCACTGAGGATGAACTGTTGCAACACAGAATAATATCAAAGACTTCCAAGGATCTGGAAATAAAGAAAATCCAAGATATCGCCACTGGAAATAATAGGGAATGCTGAAACAAAAGCAATTTAATGCTGTTTCCATTTGTTTTCATGTATGCTTTAGATATATATTAAAACCTGACTGAATCTGACAGATTCCGGTGCAGAAAGCTGTTTGCACATAGGTTTGCATAGGGAAAATGAGCTGCAGCTGTACTCATTTTTTTAGCAACTAAAAGAATCATTAGATGGGAATGGTTGAATTATAAGGGACTAAGAAAACATCTTATCTGCTTTTAATAAAACTGTATTTTGTATAATTAATTCCTTATAATTTTTAATATAGAAATATAATACAATAACAATGTAATCTTCTTACTTTTCCCCACTTGCATATTGATAACGTTTCTATCAGTTCCCTATCAGTCAGATTTTACAGATATGTGTAATAGCCTAGGCAATAGCTCACCATTTGTACCGATTTCCTGTGGTTTGGTAATCACTTTTCTTTCACAGCTTCTTTCCTGTCACTCGTCAGAAAGTACTTTGGACGGCATCATGCTTACTACCTGATGTTATTATCTTCAAGCAAAACAACCAAATCTGAGCCAAACCTTTGGCAGTTGACTAATGACAGGAGGATAAATTTTAACTATAGTTTTTGTCTGATAATTACTGGGAAATTCATCAAGTTCCTCAGGGAGTTCTTTTTATTCACTTGCCAAAGATTACCTTGCCGGACTTTTCTTTTTCTTTTCTGAGAAGCAGGGAACTTCAAGGTGCGGAAAAGAAGCATGTAGGATGGAGTTCAAGCACTAAGAGGGCTCATTCCACTTCACTAAACCCTTATGAACCCCAAATATAATCACACTTGTAAATATGAAGACTATGGGGAAGTTTAGAGATCAGCCTCTTGCTGCGGACATAGATGGCTCCAACAACATGTGGGAAAGAAATGCAAGTTCCTAGTGACTGAGACAGTCTGTGAGATATGTTTTGGATAGGGAAAAGGTTTTTTATCTTAGTCCTAAATATGGTACCAACCATAGAGGATACTTTACAAAATTATGTTTTAATGTCACTTAGCAATCTCCCACCAGCCTTTCTTTTATAGATTCTACTCAGGAGCTAAAGTATACATTTGAAAATCTCAATAAATATTTTACTGCTACCTTATCTAGACACTGAAGAATGTGCTGAAGTGGCCAGCTTGTTGTCAGTGATTTATATCCTCTGTTTTTCCTACTGCTTTACAAATCAGTTCAGAGCACCTTCTATGACTACTATGAACAAACTTCTGAAGCATCCTCTGAGGTTACATTTCTTTAACAGTGTTGATAATATCAGCAAAACATTATTCCAAGAATCAGTCAGCCCTGAGAAAACAGTATCTGTGAATGCCACAAGAGATCTTTTTACATTTTCAAGATGTTGACAAAAGTTTCAGTGGGAGATTGTGGATGCTGCATTGCATTAAAATTACAACTTAACTGAAGGAAAATATCTGTAGAGGTCTTTAGAAGACATAATAACTCCAGCCTTTGATAGACATAAAACAACACTAACTCAAACCTATAGTGATTAAAAAAGCATACAGAGATAATGTTGTGATGATCGTGACAAAAGAAGCTAAATCATAACCCTGCAGTAGTTTGGGAAAGCAACCATATTATCTGATCTTCAGCCACTGCTTTGATGCCAAAGTCCTCTCCTGTCATCCAGACCATTTATTCTTTAACACTGGCCAAATATTTGGTAATTTAAATTTTTTGGGGTTGCTGTTATAATTCTATGAATGTCTAGACTTCAATACAAAACAGTTTAAAAGCCCCCAGTACAGGGAGATGATTCCCTCCATCTTCCAGGATGAGGGCTGAGTTCATTTGCAGTCAGTGAAGGTGATGTTAATTACAAACCCCTCAGGGCAGAGAACAAGCACCTTTTGTCAGAGGTCCTGCCCAGGACATTGTAACCCTGGGTTCTCAATGCTCTGCCCATCCCACCATGACAGAACCAGGGCCCAAATGTTCTTTAAACCTTATGTAGTCAGATATTCTGGACGGGCACGTTCACCAGCTTTCTGCTGAAGCAAGATCTTTGTTTTATGATGATTGTTTAAATCACCAGGCTAGAAGGGCCAGAAGCAAAAAAAGCACAAACAGAAGAGAGTACTTGCCTCAAAGTCATTGGGAGTCTGTTCCTTACAACTAATCGAAAAGACATTAATATTTCCAGCATAAATTCTCCCACCTGCATGCCCAAACCATGAGGACAAAGACCTTTTGATGACTCTCTGAGCACCAGGATTCAAGTATCCCTTGCAACACCATTGCTGTTCAGTAGGAAGGAAGCAGATAGTCTCAGAGACTGCCCCACTGCATCATCCCTGTGTCTGCAGCACTAGGACATCTGAAGCTGCACATAGTCAAGGATCCTGCCTAGTGAGCATCTGAATAGTCAGAGTTATCTGGCAAAAAGACATTTCTGAGGCATAAGTCCTCAGAAATCAGGTAAACCTTCTGGACCCCAAATGGATGGGCAGGTTTAATTTTTAGTCTGTGAGAGGAACTCATAGCCCAGGGAAAGATGAGAGCTCATGCTTCTGGACCAGCTTCACGCTCTTTTAACTCTCCTCAATAACAGGCTGTGAACCTCAGGACCTCAAAAGAGGTCTGATCTCTCTGCTGGGATAAATACATAGCTTAGGTCTTGCCAAGACTCTGTGTATGTGAATATACATGCGTGCACTGTACAGCACATGGTTTCATACAGAGACTTCTTGAAAATCTCAAGTGGTAAAACCTGTTTTAAAATTATGGAGAATGCTTGAAGTTAATAATTTGTTTCTCATAAGGATCAACTTAGCAGATCATGGTGAAACAGGCCAATATATAAACCAAAACAAAGAGATGGCACAACAAATTAAGTTGGTTTTTTTTTTAAATCTGCTTGAAATATATACATATTTTTCTGTGTGAAAATTAACTCCGATTTTACATAAACAGTCAGTAACTGCAGTTACTATTAACTCTAAAGTTTTTTTTTTATATTAGCAAGACCATAGGAAAAAAAACTGAACAGCAAATACACATGATTTCTTGAATGATTAGCAAATAAATAAAACCCACGTTTGTTCCTAGTTTTCTGTTATCACAGAAAACAACTCTATCTGATCAGAATTAAGTAAGAAAGAAAAATATTAATCATAAATGGAAGCAATATATAAATCACTTCACCTGCTGTTCTCTTTCTGGTTCACTACAATTCTTGGCTGCTTCTGTGTTATTCAACTTGTTTCGAATGCCAACTAATGCATTATGAAATCTTATCCTCCTAAGAGACTGAACATCCACAGAGCAGATAGAAAGAACGAGGAAAAAGAAAGTATGTAGGCTCCAATCGATAATGTACAACAGAAACTACCAAGAGGCAATTGTTGTCTTGGAAAATATTACAATATTTGTTCAAAAGTTAATAGCTCCTGACAAACTCAGTGGTGGGGGTTTTTAGGGGGGTTTTGTGTGGTTTTTTTTTCTTTTCTTTTTTTTTTTTTTAACCTTTTGTTTTTAATCAATATACAATGTATTTTTATCCCACCTCAGTCTCAAGATTTTCTTCTGCCCTCTGTCAGGCTTCTTCTACATTTACATTGATCACAGTGTAAATCAGTGATTTATATTTAGGGTGCAAAATAACCAGGTGCAAAAAACCTTATATGGTGCAATTCCTCCTGTGGAACAGGAAAGTTTTATAAGATAGTGTTATCCATCAGTATACAGCCACAATTTCCTCATACTGTTGTTGCTTATAGGTATTGCTGGGGACTAGTGAGAGTACAACAGAAAAAAACCACTGTGTATCCATGTGAAGTACTTTGAAAGTAGCTTGGGGTTTATTTGTGGGTGACAAGATAAAACTGTCCAAGCTTTTCAGCTGCTCTCTGCTTTATTACTGGTTTCTTAAAATAGAATTGAGGACTGTGGAAGCAAAAAAAAAAATTCTTCCTGATTCTAGATCTTTGAGAATTGTGGTATTTCAATGTCTAATGAGCAATTAGTCATTTACAGGGATATTGTAAATACTCATAGCTTTGAAACTCCTGGGTCCCTGATTAGTAGAGTACTGGTATTTCATCCTTGCTAAGTATGTGGATGAGTTTTGATAAAAGAGAAAATGTCTCTATATTTTATGTACAGATTTCTATGTGCTTATAGAAATACTCCAAATTTTATGAAGTCTGCATATATCTATGTTCATATTACTCAGATGCCAGGATAGAACATCTCTGTCATAACTCTGACAATTCAGAGTTCATATTTTAGAGCTGCGATAAAACAAAAAATAAAGCAATTTTTTCATGAAGAATATTTTGAGTTGCTCACAAACCTTTCTAGCCGAACTGTAATGGGGGAGGAAGAGATACCAAGGAAAAATAAAAGACTGGCCTTCAAAGTCCTGCCCGTGAAACTTCAGCCATGCAGGTAAAACACAAATCAACTGCTGGACAATCCTCAAATTGTCCTTTTTAGTTGTGCTTATAACTTGGCATGTAAAATGGTCTACATTTTTTTCTTCTTTATTCTGACTAATTTGAAGTTTGTAACCATTGAATTGGTGACACTGAAAAAGGACAGGCACCACATTTTCAGCTTTGGGAGGATATCACCTTTTATAAATACTTGATAAATTTTGATCTCAGTATTCTAACTTTGGAAACAAGAAAAGCTGTGAAGAATTCAGTGTGGGTGAAGAGGAAAGAATATTGGACTAAAAATCTGCTATCTGGAGTGCAATGAGAAATTTACCTTAGGAATTTCAAGCAGAAAAATCTTGCTGACCTTGAAAAGAGAAAGTAAATCAAAGTATTTTGCAATGCTTGCTCATGTTTTTCCGTCCTATGTCTCAGTTAGAAATGATAGTTCCATTTTAACTTAATCAATGAGAGCACGTTGAGGGTTTGTTGTTTGGTGATTTTCATTTTCTTTCCTACTTTCAACAAGCATACTTTTTTCACTGTATCAAGTAAACATCAGTAACTGATTTACATATGAATGTAGACTTACTGTATTTTCTCTCCATCTAAAATATTTTTTGGCTCTTTTCAGCAAGCTCTGGGCCAACAGTAGAAATCCAAGAGAAAATATTAGCTGAGAATGGTCAGAGGGTACGTTTCTACAAGGGGGAAAAAAATCTTTCATTAAATGCATTTATGTTTAGATAATTTTTCTTCCTGGAAAAATGCTGCTTTTAGTGTAATGAGTAAATAGAACCCCATGATTATGAGTATATTCTCTGGTTGTGATGGCTGTCGTGAGAAGCTCAAGTAAGAAATTACATTATGTCTAGAGACTACTTGTGTACCTTTGAAATAAGCTGTTAGCACCAGTGTAGTTCTGGGGTCTTGAAAACCAAAAGGCTGATATCCCAAGAAATTCTCGTAGCTTTTAATAGTCCAGCTTTGTGCAAGGCTTGACCTGCTAAATAGGACTCAAGGGTACAAGCCAGGATATGTGAGTGAGGTAGCTTGTCTCGTCATATCTGTTACACCAACAGAGACCTAGGCTCTGAGTTTTATCTGATTCCTGCTATGCTCAGCAGGAGAAGCTTAGACGCCAAGACTCCAAGTTCAAAGTACTAAAGCAGATTCTGGGATTCTCTAGAGCTCAGCTCCTGATGAATGGGTGCTCTGAAAATCTGGCAATTAAAATACCTTAGGAATCTAAACCTAGTCTGTTTTCCATTCTTTATTCATGGTTTTATTTTGGAGTGTATTTTCTACTTGTCATGCCATGATATGCCGTGATAAGCTGCCCTCACAACCCAACACTGCAAGTCGTGCCCAGATTCAAGTCAGTAAAATTCAGTCTCCCACACACTCATACTGAAAATAAATGTATGTTCATAGATTTGGTTGTCTTTTTATTTTTTTACATTATTTTCCCCAAACTCAACTTCTACATGGTGAAATGACAGGAATATTTCATTCTGCAAGGGCTTTTTAAAATTCATATATTAGTTTGCCTGCCTGAGTGCAGTGAGAGACCAATGACCTTTTCCTCCCCATCGGCACTGTGAACAGCAAGCTCCCTTCAAACATTATAGCATCCAAATACTGCACTGCCTCACTTCAAGTAAAGCATGAGCTTAAATATATTACTGTGCTGAGATTCAAATGATGAGTTATTTTAGCATAGCTGTTCCTGAGCCAAGTTATTTATGAGTCAATAATTTCTATGGAACTGTACAAGGCCTAGAATAAAGTCCATGTAATGAAGTGTTTATAAAAAATACACAGGCAAACTAAGAAAAGATACTAAAAAAAGTTATTACCCCTGTCACTCATAGATGGCAAGTTCTCTTGAGTGCAGCCTAAATCTTAGCAAATTTAGTTGAAATTCACTATGAGTTTTGTAAGATCTTCAGTTCCAGAACTCAGTTCTGCGGTGTTATCCATGGTATCACAATGCACTATTTTTGGTCCATTTTGAGAACTAAGCAGCTTTCTGAAGTTCTTTGCATCTATTTGAAGCATTTAGTTCTTTTTTAGTCCTTATTTTCTAGTAACTGCATAGGCCGTGGGCACCATTTTGCTTGATACAGTGCTGAAGACAAAAATGAGTCATGTCCCCACTTGCTGACACTCTCAGGCAGATTGCACCTGAGCTGCTAACAGAGGGGAAACATGATGGCATGATCTGGGATTCACAGACAGCTGCAGCCATCGTCACTAACCAAACCCATCAAATGACTAAACTCAATACTGAGAGACCATTAATGCTATTTAACCTGTATTATTCAATATCTCTCTTACATAAAGTAAAGTTCATCTCTGTATCCATGTTAGAGTTGATGTGGAAAGACTAGGGTGTCAGGAAAATCCAGGGGTAGCGTATAGCACATGGACAGTAAACATGGTGACTCAAGTCTGACCAGGATCCTAAGGAGCAAATGTTTCCAGGAAATATTCACTGCACTGCCTTTTGTAGGTAACAAGGACTTTTAAAAATAGGAGTTGGCTCCTAATAGTCAGATATGTGCATGCATAGATCACAAACCCTGCCATACTGTCAGTGAAGACTCAGTAAGTCCATACTATCATTTTGTCTTCAAACTGCTGAAATAGGGTCCATGTACTTGGGGACCAGATGCTCTAGGGAAAGCATATGGTCCCTGCAGCCTAAAAAGGGACACACTGACCATACCTGTTCTCATTCATGGGTGGTTGCTGCCTGGCAGGTCCTTTGCTGCCCCATAAAAATACTATCCCCAGGTTCAGGGCTGAGTAGGGGGTCACTGAGATTTTCTGTCTAGTACTGTATGCACATTGCTGACCCCTGTCTGAAACAGCAGCAGAGATATTGACAATAATGGGGCAACCCACAGAAAAAAGCAATCAAACACCCAGACAAGCTGGGATTACTGAATACAAACTGCATGAGAGTGTACATCTAACATAAGTTTTCCATACATGAAAACGTCAATGCCCCTTTGCTGTTTTGTTTCAAGGGGAACCCAGACCTATGTACATCACTGCTAGTACAGAATTAGCACAACCCCTGTGATTCTGGGGTAGCAACCATACTTTCCATAGCCACAGTTCAGCAAAAGTTTCCATTTAACAAGTAATTTTTTTATGTATTTGAAAATTCAGTCAAAGCATCTCCCTTTATCATGCTGAATTAATAAAATAAGGAGCAATGTCTTCATAGACTGCTAATACAGCCAGACTGCTGGGTCCCAGCTGATTGGTCACAGAGAAAAAGAAAGACTGAGCTTTACCAGGTACTATACTAAGCCAAAGCTTTAGAGGGAGAGGGACTTTGAAAATATTCCAAGCTATTGATGTAAAGGAGATATTTTTCAAAGGACAAGAAAAAGTAAGAAATGAACAAGGAGTTACGAAGTACTGGATTGAATTATGTTTTCTCAGATGCAGTCACATTTCACAATCCTTGATATTCTCCGGGAACGATTTGTGAACAGCACTACTTGGCATATTTGAATGCTTCATTTTTTGCAAGGCCATCTTTTCATCTTCCACCTACACCCCTGTCTCCACATCTTTTTACTTTTAAGCTCCACAGAAAGATCTGTATGAATTCAGAAGATAATTTTTCATTTTATCTGTTTATACTTCATTACAACGACATGTCTTGGCAGCATACTAATCTTTTTCACAAGTCCATGATGTAGGCACTTTGTGTTTCTCCTAGGTATATCAACTTTGTGTAAAAAACAAGAGTGGGCACAGTCTATTCTAGATGATCATTATTTCACATTTTTTCGGTCAGAAATGGCATCATTAGCGAGAAGAATATATAGGACAGTCAGTAACAGTAGCCTCTTCTTTTTTTGGCCTGTGTATAGATAGCATAGGATCCTGCCAGCTTTCTAGAGAAAAACATATGGCTTTTGAGTTTTATACACTTAAAGAGAATAATGAACATATGCTGGTACTTTAAAAAAAAAAATCTGTAGCAGAAACAAAATGAAAAGTTGTATGAAAATATGAAGGTTACAAAGTTTACCATGTTGCGGAAAGATGCTTTTGACATATTGCTCCTGTTAAATTTCTATAATGTTTAGTAAGGCAGCTCTGGTTCACGCTTTCTATAACAAAGCTGAAGTTACATCACTGCACATGCAATGCAATTGCAACAGGAAAAGACCCAGTAAAATAGCTTAAGGAAACTATTAATTACTTTGTTATTTTTAATAATTCGTGCCCCATATTGTCTCACAAATAAGTGTTAACTTAAAAGTAATTAAGCAGCACCTATTCCAGTCTTTGCTTTGGTAGCAGCTGTGGTCACTGGAGTTGATCTATTAAAGGCATTAAGGACCCAACACAAAACTAAATCTAGTGGTATCTCCCCTCATGGGTGCCTCCATCCTGTACATACTGCTGTGGCATCTGGGTAAGATTTTCAGGTTTCCAGAACTTCCAAACCATTGTGAATCCTATACCCAAAATTAGTAATGTTTTGCTCACACAGAGGTGAGCACAAAACTGTCACCTGGTTTCCAGCAGGGTTTTGAATTCTCCTGGCACACTGCGTGTTGTTAACACAGTGATATTGAAATAGTGGGTTATTTGTTCAGTTAATAACTTGAACTTTTGTAAAGAGAAATTAGGGAATATATGATCAAACAAAGAGAACTAAAGCTGAATAGCAGAACAGGTTGAAAAATATGTTTTTAAGGATTGGTTTCTAATTGCTGTATCCTAGAAATGGTTTCTAATTCAATCCTAGAACAACAAATATTACCATGCCTTTTCTGGCAATATGTGAAAGCACTGAAAGAGGGCTAATAACAGGGCTGATAACAATCCAGTGTGACCTCCCTAGAATTTTCTGCCTAATGCTTGGAGGACAGGAACTCATTGACAATGATTTCTTGAAAAGAGGTTTTTCAAAGCTGTGTCTTTATGTTACTTCTCACTTTCTTTGGAAAATAATGAAGAAAGAACAAAACAGAGAAATGGTGAATGCAAAGGTTGAAGTAATGAAAAAATCTGTTTTGATGTATCTTGTCTCTGTTTCTTCCACAGGTGAAGAAATGATCTAACACATTTGCTTCTAAGTTAGTGAATAAAATATGTTTACATATATATATACTAAAAAAAAAAAAAATGGAGACAGCAAAAATGTATGTTAGCTCTGTCCTTATGAAGTTCCAGATACCAGTTACCTATGTGGCTTCACAAAGTCTGGATGTGGAGGAAATTGCTGAATGAACATTTCAAAGGCAGTATATTTCTGGGGTGATGAAGGATGCTGTGGGGCTTGTACAACGACTTAAAAGCAGCATTCCCATTAAAAACAAAATCAAAACAAACAAACAAAACCACAACCAAAATGACCTCTTTTTGGAAAACCAAAATCTTCCTCTCTTTTAATTTAATTTTCTTGTTGTTTTAATGTGAAAGAGTAGATCTAGAAACTTTCTGAAAGTCACTAACATTAAAAATAAAAATCACTCCAATTTTTTTAGAAGCTGTTTGTCTATCAGATGGAAATGTCAAACCTTATTCAGCACTGACAGTCATCTTGTGAAAACTGTACCATAGATGATGATACAAAGCAAACATGTGTTTTCTTTATTCTCTTTTCTGTCCAACATACACATGGCAGAAGAATCTGACAGAAGACCAGCTGAATCATTACAGGATAATAGAACTCAGAGTTGAAAAGATGTTAAATTGTCTGACCTGCTCTTTTGCCAGGATCAATTTGATTCCTAGCATGCATTTCACGCAGTTTTTTTCAGGTTAGTTTTAGATTTCCTTCACAGGGCCACAGGCTTCAAAGTTGTCATTTAGAAAGTCTGCACACTCACATGAAAAGGAATGGTTTACTACAGGACGAAATAAAACACCAAAAATCAAGACACCATTTGAAATGGTGAAAACTTGTATGTTTCACTACAGAAAACAGACAAAAAGAGGTGGAGGAATCCTTCTTTGAAATTCAAAATGAGTCAGGGCTGAGTTGAGCTTAACTTTATCTGCAGGTAAGGCATTTTAAAAAGCTCGTCCAAAACTCTCCAAATGCCTCAAGAATTTGAACACTGGCCACTCGGAGATATCTGTATCTCACTTGCACCAATACCTAGGTAGCATTTCGCTGGGGCTTTTCAAAGCTTACCTCTTGGAAATATGCTGACTGTATTGACATTGATATTTGAATCCTCCCACAGACCTTCCCTCTAAACTGGAACTGAAGCAAGACAGAAATGACATTAGAAGCTGATTGTTCATTACACACTCCTGTTCAATGTTCCTTTGAATATGTGGATACTGGCCACCAAAAGATAGTAGAAAAAACTAGCTTGAGGTAGCATAACTGCGGGAATTAATTTCTTCACCTAGTGCAATGTGGTCCATCCCACCGACATCAGTAGGTATTAAAAGTATGAGTTAGGTGCAACTGTGTTATTTTCCTTTGTTAAAAAGGGGTAAAAGTATCTTACTTTATACAACCTGTAGGTGAAGAATGGAAAAATCTCCATGAGATTCCTGCCTTCATTGTCTTTATATGTCATAACTTCTTCCACTTCCAATAAAGAATTTGTTCTCAATGTATCACAACAAAAATAAAATCTCTTAGAGACTGCAAGTACATTGCAGAGTAGACCAATAAGTAGAATCAGGCAGACAGGTCTGTCAAATGCATCTATTTTGAGAACTCCAAAAGATTAAAAAGTACAATAGATTAAAAAATATTTGGACCTATTTTAACTCTGTAACTACAACAATCATAACATCCTTTTGAGAAATGCATCATTTTGCAAAATAATGTCCATTTGAGATTAGATCTTTTCTACTGGTTAGCTCTGTTCAACTGAAGTATTTCCAGCAATAAAATATATGACCTTTGACTTTATAGAATGTATATTAATTTGTCTTGAAAAATGTAAGTTGGGAATGAGAATTAAAAACTGCTGTGTTATCAAGGCAGAATGGTTTGATATAAATTATTCTCTGCAGGAAAAGTGATGGCCCACAGGAAGAGTGAATGCAGTAACTGTTTGCCAGTTAGATTAATCTCTCTGTGAGCATGATATATTATCAAGATATGCTCTGAGAAAGGATGAATCAGAAATGTTAAAAAATGCATTAGCACACGATGACACCATTTATAAAAGGAAAAGTATGTGTCTTGTTCAATGGTGACAGAAAAATCTCCTTTATTTCACAAAACCTATAATTTCAAATTATGAGGTTCTTTCTAAATCTGGGGATTTTTTATAATTTATTATTTTATTTTTCTAGATAAAATTAACAAGAGATCTGCTAGTTGGTTCTCAGACTTGAAAATGGTAGGACTGTCTCCTACATAACCCTTTGCTCTTGCTTCCTCTTTCAGGTGCTTCTGCCAGATGAATGAAGAGATGTGAGGTTTGGCAGAATTAGGTCCTGGATTGCTGAGTGGAGAGCAAGAAGCCCAGACACAAAATTCTCCGAGATCCCTGGTACCACTGAAGGGATGTCTACAATCAGATTCTGGCTACTCGGACTGGCAGGTGTTACTCTCTGCCCTGGTCAATCACACAGCAATTCTAGTTACTGTAGAAGTATGTCCTACATATTTTGAAAACAGAAACCCCAAATTGAAGACTTTTACGTTATTACTCAGGATTAGAGAGTCGTGCACACACTGTCACTATCTTCATGTGGTGTAAATTAGCAGAGCTCATTGATTTTTAGTATTGCATCATGGACTCTATCAGAGGAGTATTTAAAATCTCTGCAAGTGCCCTACATTACCCACAAGATCAGCATTTCTACCACCTGTATTAAAGGCTATCTAAAATCATATATCTTTTATCAGTATGTATACAGGAAAATAAACTCACTTCTGAAATAGGACATAATTTAATGATGATGAATTTGTAGCAAAAAGCAAAAGATAAAAGACATACCTTTGTAGCCACATTTGCTTACATCATTTCTGAGACTAAATGACATATTAAAAATAGCTGTTGAAGCAAGCAAAGCTTGATAGCATGAAATTACTTCCTGGCTGAAAAGGTGCCAGTGTTAACATTTTCCATAGAAGTAACAGGTGACAAAAGATAACTGTGTATAGCAGCTACAGTATCTTTTATTTTGGAGCTGTAAGGGTACATATTTCCTGGGGGAAGAAAAAGTACCTGTATAGAATAAAAGTGGTTACAGCCTGCCTGTGCAGAGCACAATTGACAAGTGGTGATGAAGGTTCATTTCATCATGTCTAGGCAATTACACCGAAATGACTCAGGAAGAAGTTATAAATCCTCCATATGATAACTAAAAATCACTGAGATGTTTTCTTAAACTGCTTAAGATTAATTTATTTTCTTTTTTAGACACAAGACTTACCAGATAGAAATGAACAGAAGAGGTATTTATTGCTGTGTGGAGTAATTATCAGTGGAACTTCTATCCTTGTCTAACTCTCTATTTTCATGAATTTTTTAATATAGATTGAAGTATATTATTTTATCTGAAAAGATTAAAGAAATACTATTATACTCCAGATGTGGCATTTCCTAGGTCAATTTCTTTTTAGGATTTGAAAAACTTTAAATAAAGAGAGACATAAAAAAATCCTCTGCGATTTTTGGCTCTTCTCCTCCCCCAGAATGCTATCACCAAGGTCCTGAAGCATGCCATAGGAGTATCAGCCTTGCTCCAAGTCAGAGGAAGCCCTGATTTATAACACCAGGACCTGTACACCTAATTTTATCATAAGCAGATGTGCTGTGCTATATGTCAGACTGGAGAAAGGGAGAAGCAGGTGCTCCAAACAACAGAATCTAGAGATTCATATCCTGTGCCCCTTTTCTACCTCATCTTTGCTGGTGGTCATATCCAGAGGGGACATCCGTAACCTTTTCCTGGATCAGAGCAGTTTAAATTTTTGGTTTAAAATGTAAATACCACCTAAATTAAAGATACCTGAGCTATTTTAAAAAGCACCTAGATGTTTGACTTTCACTGAAAGCCAAGACTTAGTTTTGTGAAGCCAGAGACATTATGCGACACTGGCATTCATTTAAATCAAAGGGCATCAAATGTGTAAATATCCTGAAGTCCTCCTAAAGCTCCACAAAGTTTTCTTTTTCCAGTCTTGCCACTTGTTAAATTTACCCATTTGCATTCAGGCAACTTCTACGTTACCGGGAGAGCTCTTAATGGGGCATAGTACATACAGCTTCAGATTAGAACAGCAACTGAAAGGCTAGGTGCTCTGAAATCAGACCTCTGGTATCAATGTGTTAAGATTATTTCTGCTGCACATTTTCACTGCAGTAATACACATTTTAAAAGGGTAGCAGAGTGGCCTCACTTGTAGCATATTTTCTCATGTGTTGTCAGGATGTTCTCAAAACCATAAACTTCTGCTTAAGTAGGACCCTACAACTATTACCAGAAAAGCTCCAGGTAACACGCTATCAAATATTCTTTCTTCATAGCAGCATCTCTTTTGCTCACCTTTCCTGCTTTTACTGCCTAAAGATTACACAGCTAAATCATCCCCTGTGTTCAAGGGGAAAACAGAGTCATTTCCAGAGGCAAAGTTGTCATACCATCTTGACCTCAGGATTAGCTGAATTACCACCAGGAGGCACCTGTTTCTCTCTATTAGTTCAGCAGTTACTTACACACCCTACTTAGACTCAGGTAGTCATTTTTTAAGACACTTAAATTATGGTGGAAAAATTCTGCCCTAAGCAATTGTGCCTCCTTCTGTGCCACGTGCTCTTTGTTACCATCCTTCGTTGTGTTGCTAAAGCTTCAGCTGTGGTCTGGATATTATTTTGACAACTCTGACCTCACATGTCTTATTTTTATTTGTCATTAGTCTTCTATTCACTTTGAAAACTGTCTTACAAACAATCTACATCTAATTAGAACTAGTCTCCAAAGAATTAATTTGTTCCATACTAAATTCCCCACCAGCAAGCAAAGAGGAAATACATAACGATCAGAGAGATTTAACTATTGTTACTCTAAAAGGTTAACTAGCCCATGCTGGGCTCCATGTTGCCACAACGTGTGTGTTTCTGGCATGGCAGCTTGCTTGGATGTCTTTCATAACACTATGGTTTAGTATTAGCAATGCTTGGAGTTCCTGATGGAGGAGGCAGAAAAGAGAAACAACCAGACAAGACCAACACCAAACTCAGGCTTGAAGCCTGAGGTGGGAAAGCTCAAATGAAGCAGTTCATTTGGTTCACATAAAGTAACTTGAAGTGATGAAAATATTTCTAGTCGCTAACTTAAGTTCTATACAGTGCTTTACACAAGAGTATCCAGCTCAAGGATGTGCTAAAAGTTGTGTAGCTATTAAAAAATAAAGAATTGCTAGGTTGAAAAAAAAAGTGTCAGGCAAAAATAGTTAAACAGATCCTAAACTGGAGGAATGTCTTCCGGCGGCACCTCACTAAAATTGCAATTACAAATATGAGAAGGTATTTGAACTCAGTTTAATTACTGCAACATAGAGGATTCTGCAAGGCAGGGCCTTTTTCTTGTAGAGAATTTAAATGAAATATGAGAAAGCTTAACAAAAAATATAAATATTGAGCTAGAATAATGTTTGTGTTTTGATCTTATTTCTTCCTCTCAGAAGCATTTTTTGTATGTTGCCCCCTAAGGCAGACAATTCAGAGTGCTCAGTGCAGGAATCTCAGTTTTGTTGTTTAAGGGGGTATTTTTTCTCCATGATTTTCTATTCTTGTGTTTACATAGGAAAAATAATGTTTTCAATTGTGGAAAAAAATGTTCTCACTGCCTCAGGATAGATTGGAGTAAGAAATACTAGCATGGAGGAAAGCTAGTTTGCCTTTTTAAAGAATTGATTCACTCCTCACGGGGCCATGCTGGGTTGCTAAGCTGGTGCAAGGGAGAAGATGACATTTGTGCACCTCTTCAACTATCTTTGTTGAGCCCACCAGCCTTCCTATTGCTCCAGGTCAGCCTTCTCACTGATGTCACCAGGCATTCCACCATGTGCTGAGCAGTGTGCACAGACTTGGGGCAATTCACTCTTCTTTGGTACTTCTGTTGTTAATGTCAGGATAGTGGAGATTTTGGTCTAGTACCAGCCTCTAAAGCATGCCAAATGTTTTATCTTTGTCCAAACAGAGTCAAAATGGTCGTGCCACCATCTAATACAAGAGCTTATTCACAGCCATGGCATGCAGCATTATGGCAGGTTTACCTTTGTTTCTGCTTTTCATTTCTTAATAGCATCATACAAATGGTTTCAGCAACACACACTCATCTTCCCTTTCAGCTTCTTATGGCTGTGACTGACATTTAGTCTTTCCACAGTTGAGAATGATTCATTTCCTAGAGCCACCTGCAGAGCAGGGATCAGCACTCTGTACATATCCAGCATTGTTTTGATGGATTATGGATCAGGGGATGGGATGCAACTGGCTAGACCTGGACACTTTCTTCTCATGTGAGCTGAGGAACAGGGACTTGGTAATGGGACAGTTTTGTTCCACTCCAAGGAGACCAAGGAGTAGGCTGTTTTTGAATCCAGGACTCTTCACTCTTTGGCTAACACAGAAGGGGCCTGCAGTCTTTGGGGCCTAGGTGTTTGACCAAGCTCTCAGATGTAAGGCTACTGCTAATGATGAAAACTCACCACAGAGTTTTCCCTGCACCTTTTGAAAGAGCATTTAGTCAGTACACAAATGTTCTGATTAATCATTTTTCATGGTGGGTTTCATTGCACATTTAACAACACTGAGATAAAACCTTAGACAAACTTCCCATATTGTTCCCTAATGAAGCACTTCAGCGGGAAGTGGGAGTGAAAGAATTATCCAAAATTAACTTTGGAAGCAAATGACAGCTGCTGCTCTATATCAAGCCTGCATCCCAGCAAGAAGTGGACAATTTCTTGCTTGTCAACTTAGTCTTTCAATTGTCCTTTGACACTGAGTATCTTAGGCTGGATTGGCGTTTCATTTTCTTAACACTTTCTTTAGCTTCAGAACAGGAATACCAGCAAACTAGATAATATACAAAGGCATTTCTAGGACCTTTTTCACAGATTTTTCTGCTCTGCAGGTGACTAAAGCAATCCTGAAAACCAAAAAACCATCAAAAGGCCATTGTGATTTCCTATCCAGCAGCCATGCCCAAAGCTGGCTTCATGATGGCTTGTTACAGTGACTGCCATACGACTTAATGATGGGACATGCATACCCATCTACCACTCACTTCTTAGCTAGTAAGTGACCACAGCACACTGCCCATTAAAGTATTGAAGTGATGGTATTTTGTTCCTGACCATGGATAGTTCCCCTTTTTCCTGTGAATATGGTCGTTCAAAAATATTGCATAATCAGCAGTCCACAGTCAGAGATGTAATATCTCTATTTGCCTCCAGACGGATGTTGGTGACAACCACTGTGTAAAATTGAGATTGTTCTCTTGCCTATGTCCCACCACACCTCTTCAAAGCACCTTAGTGTGCATATTGTGAAGTTAGTTTGGAGAATTAAGAAGGGAGTAGTGCCACTTAAAGATTCACATCAGGTTTATCATGCAGTCCTGGGGTTTATCTGTAACTGTAGTTTTGTATACAGCAGGTGTTAACACACAAATAATAAAAATAATTTCAAATGGGCTAGTACTTGCTATGGGTCTTTAAAAAAATACTTCATTTTGTACTATATTGACATTCAAAAGCCAGTATTCAGAAGTAAAATAACTGTAAAACAAGTCGGCTTTGAATTCACAGAAAACCAGCCAAGTCACATCAACAATCTCAACAAAGAGTAACTTTTCACTTCCTTAAACAATAGTCAGTGCCAGAAACAGCTCTCTTTGAAAAGCTGAACAATCTTACTGTGAAGCCAAGATGTGTCAATGAAAATGATTTCTCAATTCATTCTCAGACTAGAGACTGTGCTGGGATTGTTATTACTTGGTAACTTAAAAGTTCAGAAATGACACCTTGAAATAAATGGTTTTCGTACACTAATGCACACAACAGACTTTAATTTGTAAAATGGAGCATATCAGAGATCACTGAACCAGAAGCAAAGACAAAGAGGCATGGTAGTAAACAGTTTGATGCTTTCAGGAGACATGAAGACCTCAAGACATGACTCCTAAATATCTGTTCCTTTCCTGCACAAAAACAAGGTAAGATAATGAACTCAACTCATGCTTATTGTTTAAAGTTTATCTTTTACTTATCACATACAGTTGAAAGCCAATGTAAAGTAGATTACAAAGCTTCCCCTATCTTTAAAGAGAACTGGATTTTATCCAAAAGCCAGTCTGGTTGAGTGCTGAAGCAGAGACCTTTCTGACTCCTGTTCACTGGTCACTGATGGTCCCAGGACCTGAAGCAAACATGACCTCCCCTGGTAGGGCTGGGTCAGCTCCCTGGAGGGTGCCAGGAGCTCGGCTCAACACCTCTCTGGCTGGGCTGTCACAGCACCAGCCTCATCCTGCCCGGCATCTGCCTCTCGCGTTCCTTGTCTCTAAGTGTCTCATCATTGCCTTGGTTGTTGCTGACTCCATGCAATGTTCCATCTTAACATTTCATCTTGGTCTGAATGTCCAGCTGACTTCAGAGGCCCTGCAAGTGCTGATGCAAGCAGTGACTTACTGACAATACTTTATCATGAATATATTCAGCCTCATTCCCCTAGACTTCAGAAGACAAAAACTCATAGTTCAAATTCCAAGTTCCAACTTGCAGTATTCACGCATGCGCCTGGACTCTGCACACATAGAGGAAAAAGTGCAAAGCCTTTATTGCGCATCAGAAATTCCCTTAAATACCAGTAGCTAACAGGACATCACATCATATAAACAGGAAAGATGTTCACCTCAGTGTCCCCCAATCACCTGGAATATTTCCCAGACATTGCCTATTATGGTAAAAGGTAAACAATGCCTTACAAGGTCAGAAACTGCAATTATCACATCTCACAGGGCTGATACTGTCCAGAAACCCACAATGCTCTCTCAGCCCTTCCCCGGTGACCTGGCTGTAACCTCAGGATCACCTCCGGGTCTGAGAACGAGGCTCTCTCTTTAGCCAACAAGGCCTAATCTCTCTTCCAGCACACAGTGTACCCAACACAACTCCCAGTACTTAAAGCTCTTTTTCTACTCTTTCTCCACTGGCCATCATTTTCATAGCTCTTTCATACAGACCTTTCTGCAGGCAGGAGAAACCACTCTGTCTGAAGGACAAATACTTTTTGTGACAAGTGAGTTCAACTCTTTAGTTTCAACTCTTGGCAGAATTTTTCTTCTACAGGGTCCACCACAAGCAAATTAATGCAGGTACCGCACGAGGACCTTGAGAATTGAGGCAAAATGAAATCTCCCCTCTTGCCAATCCTATTTAAATTAGCTAATTTGAGGCAATAAATGAATGAGAAATAATTCAACCAAAAAAATCCCTTGGCATTTACTTCAGATGCCTAAATGGAAGCAACTGATCTCTCTAGCAAAAATAGAATTTAAGAAACAAATAGATTTTTCCAATTATTTTACATCCTCACAGGACCATTTACTTTGATATTCAGCTCAGATGATGAAAACGGCCTCATTTATTTTTTTAGTCAATCAAAAAACCACTGAGTTTCTATGTGTATCTATGAAGCTCTTGTGCTTTGGTTTTCTGTGAATTGCACCTCTACTTCTGAAAGTGCTGTTGTCATTGAACACAGGCAGCTGGAAAATAGAACTAAAACAGAAATGAAGATATCCAGACACTGTTCACTGAAAATAGTTGGAAAGCAGCAAAACAGACACGTGCTCTCTGGGGAAGCACTAGACTGCCTTTTTCTCTGAGGCTAAAATTAAAGTTAATACTTAGTGAAGGCAGGGGAAGGGGGCAGGGAGGGAGTGTTTGTGCATAGATAAACATATCACCAAGCCTCTCAGAAAATTTCACCTCAAGCATCTGCAGGCCAGTGTCATTTTATATGGAGGTCATCCATGCAGAAGGCTTTCCAGAGCATCTGAGGAGGCAGTTAAGCTTTTTGAAATTATAGTAATTTGGATGGGGTTAAACATTAAAAAGAAAAAAAAAAGACAGAAAGTATTAAACCCAAATCATGAAAAGATAGCAGGAAAAAACATCTCATGTGTGTGAACTCTCAGTTCCTTCAAGGACTGCTGCTACTAGCTAAGGAGTCAAGCTCCAAGCTGTCTGGCAATCTCACTTTCAGACCAGTCCCACTACGAGGTTGCCCTACTGAAGCTGCATTTCCAGCTAGCTGAAAAGTCCACTCACAACTGTTTACTTTGGGAATTACTGATTTCCAGACTGGACAGAGAATTTAGGCACCCACAGCCAGAGCTACCAAAAATCCAAATTAGGACCTTTAGCATTTTTGAACTATGTCAAAACCAGCTCCGCTTAAGCACATCTGTCTTCATCCAGACTTCATCCAGCAGCAGTTCAACTCCCCCAGGCTGGGTGAGGTAGGAGCAGCTGTACATGCTGGCCGCAGGTGCAAGCAGTCACTTCCAGCCCTGGAGGGACGGAGCTGCTGCGAGCCATTACAAGCACTTAACGACAGATTTTCTCTTCCTAATGTGATCCCTTCAGCTGTTTTTGATGCCTTCCCTGCCAGAGGAACTGAGCTGCTGACTACTAGCAAACACATTGCATCCCTGTGGTCACTTTTGAGTCCTTGGGGGCTCGCAAGACACAGTTAAGTGATCCATCGTGTAAGAGCAATTGTTTCAACTTCTTGGATAATCGCCCAGTTTTAACACCTACCACATTCTAAGATGAGCCAGTTTATACATGCCTTGTGACAAGTGTCTTTCTGGGGAGTATTGTCAGTCATTTAGTCACAGATTCCTTTCTAATACAGATGAAAATGTGATCACACCACTTAAACCTTCTATTGACTGATTCTCCAGTACATCCGAAAATACTTGCTGGAGTATTTCTTAAATGCAGAAGTTATGTGGAATATTTTTCTAAATATAAAATAAATACTTATTCCACATCCTATCTTACACTTGTTTCAGGACTGCCAAAAATTCATGGGATTCTGAGCAAATCAAAGCAATTTTCAACATGGGCTATTCCACTTTGATCCTGATATTCAAACACCTTGAGTTTCCCATAGCTTCATCTGAAGTTATGAGGTTGGAGTACTCTTGAAAGTAGATCTCTAAATGACTGGCAGGAGGTCAGAGATACAAGTAACTGGAGATGCACTTATAATGGCTCTCATCAATAGAGGATTCTGATATCTCCTATTATTCTGATTCAGAGCACAGTCCCAAATGTCTGAAATTTTTTGGTGAAACAAGCAATGAAATTTGCCCCAGTTTTATGGGAAAGGCTGTGGGACCACGTGAGAAAAAGAGGACTTGGGAAAACTTGAACTCAGAGAAGCCTTCATGAAACCACCCTCTCTAGTAGTGCTGGGGTCCTCCGGTCATTTCTTTGGTATCCTGGGAGCTGGGGCAGCAAGGAGAGCAAACGAGAAGAGCTCCTTAAAAGCTTTTCCTATATTACTGAAGATTTCATGAACAGGAAGAGTTTCAACTTCAACTTTAACAAACTGTCACCTTGTATTTCCCTGAAATCTTCCTGACCCAATCTAAAACTGGTTGTTTCAATGCAGATTTGTTGTAGAAGGCTGGAAGCAGTCCTGTAGTACAATCATCATATTTTTAAACACTTCTTACCCAATCTCTTATTCAATTCCTAGAAATATTCATATCTGTGGCCAACATTAGCTGGTAGGACTCCTTTTTACTGACAAAAGTAAGCATTGAGACAGGCTAGAGGAGTGGAAAAAAAACCAATTAAGAATTATTAGACTTATAATTAAAATGAAATCTTGTCTAGTTAAAGTATGTATATAACAGAAACAGGACTTTCTTCTTCTAACAGAACACCAAATGATACAGGCTACTTGCACAGCCATGTCAGCAACATTAGCTGCAGCATATAACCTGGCCAGAGCCGCAGCAGAGAGGAACTTGCTCCAAGTACTTTTTGTCACTGGGCTCAGACCAGGTGTAACACTAAATTCTTGGTCTCACACAAACACCACATCCATAAAAGGTGCCAAGGTGTTTCTGTGGTTGTGAGGATCAATCAATACCAGGAATGGATTGTGAAATGATTAGTTATACAACACACTTTTCACTCTCCTAAGTGGGAAAACTTTGATACTGGTATTTGTAAAAGAGGAAGTATTGCAGGCTTGTAGTTTGAACAGCTGCAAAGAACCTCATTTCTCTGAAGTTCTTTGTTTCTAGTCTTCTGTTTTAAATGCTTTGATTTCCACCACCACCACCACCCCCCTGAAATGAATATATACTCATGTAAAACCCTTAAAACTCCTTAAAATTCTTGACTCAGGATCTCTTGTTATTTGCTATTGGTACTAACCTGCCTTGTGTCTGAGCTCAGGTATCCCATCTCTTCAGTATTCAACTTGCCAATCTTCATTCAGATTATTTATTCAATGAATACTTCAGAATTTTACACAAAATACACATATTTAAGTGAAGGAATGCAGGGGACATTCAAGACAAATGCATACTTCTGAGGAGAATGCACCCAAGATTTTCATTTTCTTGGGTAAATGCTCTTACATGAAATTCTCTACCTGGAATTGATCCACTTTCTACTGGGGTACTGCATCAGTCCATAAACCCCAGCTAGCTGTTAGCCTAAAGGCTGGGACATTACCAGGGAGGTGTGACACGCGGTTTCCAATCCCTGATCCAGAAAGCCCTCCCTTAATTACATAAAGTGAAGACAGCAGGTGCACACTTTTAGTCTGGCTTGATTCTGAGCCCTACTCAAATGAAGTGAGAAGTCAGATCTACTCAGGCAGAAAGAATGGTATCATAGAATCATTAATATTGGAAAAGACCTTTGAGATCATGAATTCCAGCACTGCCAAGTTGACCACTAAGCTACCACCTATCCAAACCATGAGAAGCCACTTTCTCCTGGAGAATGCTATGAGAAATGGTGTCAAAGGCTTTATTAAAGTCAAGGTAGACAACATCCTCATCCAGTAAATGTGTCACCTTATCAAAGTAGAAAGATCAAGTAGTAGAAGATCAAGTTGGTCAATCAGCATCTGCATTTCATAAACCCAGGAGGCTGGGTCTGATCCCCTGACTGTCCTGGGAGACGTCTTCAGTAGCAAGACTACTCTTTAAAACCAAGACCAGTCAGTGTGACCGTGGTGCTGAGGAAGGTCGCAGAGTAGATGATCTTGAGAGTCATCACAATTGTGAGACTTCTCCCAGCTGCTTGTAGAATACTTCATCTACCTTTTCACCCTGGTTAGGTGGTCTAGAACAGACTTGCACCATGACATCTGCTCTGCTGGCCTTCTCCCCAACTCTTACCCGTAAAAACTCAATGCTATCATCGCCATCATTAAGCTCTAGTAGTTTGGTTTGTATTTTAATTAGCTGTTGCAACAACTGAACTGTAGAGTAAGAAAGAGTAAATTCCTGTTCAGAATCTCTGTGAGTCTGTACTCCAACTGCCTTCAAAAAATTGTTTGGCAAATTCCTACATAAATTTGCTAACAGATTTAAAATTACAAAACCTACATCTCCTATGCAAAAATTCATTAAAATTCAACAGGGCCCATAGAGACATGAATAATTTACATCAACCTTATTATCATTAAATAATAATTCTTAAAAATACTTTATTTTCAAAAAGATATTTGTATTAAGTAAAGTTTTCAACAGCAGCAAAATTTTTATAATGACTACATTCTTCATTTTTTCATGTGGTATCTTGCTTGTAAAACTTAGGTGTTGGTGTGTTGCCTTTAAAACTTAGGCATCCCTAAGCACCTACAGGGAAAAGACTCAAAAACATCCATGCAAGCTAATTCATTATGAAAAAAGAGAGGAAAATACATGTGAACAGAAAAGCAGACAATACAATACAATATCACATAAAGTACAGTTGAAAAGACTTTATTTAAGTTGCCTTAGAAAATTATATTTTCTAAAGCAATACTTGTTTTTTCCATTTCTTCCTTCACAGAGAAAAAACTTGCTTTCTGGAAACAAACAAACAAAAAAAAATCCCAAACAAACACCATCACAGACCCCCCAGATTTTTATTTTGGAAAAATACCCTCATCCTATGGTCATTGCCCTAAAGACAATATATACATTGTCTATGATTTAAGATCAGTATTGAAATGACTGAATTTCCAAGATTATATTTTTAAAATGTCAGCTTTAGAAAAAGACTTTCTTCTTTAGAAGAGTCAGTCACATCATTGGAAAGCAGAGCTGCAGCTGTTACCAACAGCTTCTTTCTGTTTGCCTTTAACTGTGAGGACATTTAGCCATAAGCCATATTTAAAAAGGTTGCCAAGTAGTTATTTTCCTTTCAGATCAGGTGAAAAAAAAAATCTCTTTTTGAGCAAAGCCAGTTAAGTGAGCTTATGTATTTGTTCAATAGAGATTTCTTGTGAAAGGCTTCTATCTTCAACTCCTTGTATTAACTGCGAAATTTTGTTTTCTTTTTGATTTTTGGGGTTGGGTTTGGGTTTTTTTTACACTTTCTCTCCTGAAAAGTGCTGGCATAAGTGTCTGGTAGACACAGCTTGGCTGGCAGATGTTTTTTACATAACTCTATTGCCCAGTGTAAGAAACATATATTTTTACTATGAGATCATGGGCGTTCTGTGTACCTTTCATAACTATAAAAGTTACTTGGGCAATGCTGTAAAATATCTTTTTGCCTTTACTTTTTCCATGGGACAGCTTCTTATTTTTATCTGTCTTTGCAGTGGAAGGATCAGTATATTCAAAACCGGACTTACCTAAAAGTTGTCTGGCATTCAAGTACAAGTCTACAAATGTTAAATGCTAAAGGAATTGATTGTAGTGTTTCAGGATTGATGTTCATTTAACTTGTATTACTTATTTTGTCATTTAAATCTCATATGCTGGGTTGAAAACAGGTAGCTATGTGCCACCTGATAAGTACTTTTAAGTTCTTCTGTGTTCTGTTTGTCAGAGACTGAAATAGTTCATGTCTCAAACATTGATAAAAAGTTTTGCTTATTATAACAAAAACTGTACAAAGAAGCTACAACCAAAGAAGCCTCCCTGAAGATTCCTGACTGGGAATTTGGACTGTAAATTAAACCACTAAGATTAGATAAAGGGAAAACCCATTTTTTAATCATCTCCAGCCTAGGGAAAAAAACAAACAAGGCTGAAGAAGAGAAGTGCATCCACAAGAAAATCAAAGACAGCAGAGATTCTCCCCTGACTGAGTTTGGTGTGGGGGAGACCACAGCCTGCAGAAGCCAAGTTTGTAGAGACTCTCCCCACTAGAAATGAGGTGGGGGGGAAGGAGGTTTCGGGCGTAACCTCTGCTTAGAGACAGTGAACACCCATCCTCCCTTACAGAAACCGGCCCAGCTGTGGAACCCCCAACCCTACAGGCCACATCCACGGGACATTCACGTGAGAGGCAGCTGAGGGGGTGTCATAGTCCATCAAAGACCTCCTGAAATGCCCTCCAGAGTCATTCCTGAGGCTTTGCACCACAGGACTGCACGTGATGCAACAAACCTGGGGTCTGTTGTAAGAGACAATGGCAAACTCTCCCTGCCAGGGAAGTGCCTGGGTTTTCCTACCTAGCCTGAGTGTATATTAACCCACGGGATTCTCTGCTTGGTGAGGGGACCTTAACCACCAAGAAGACCAGCTGGAGAGGATCAACGGAGCATTGTTGGGATCCATGGAGTGGTGATATTTTCCTTATTCTGTCCCTGTCACTCTTTCTGTCCCCACCACCTATTTTCTTTCTTCTTTCCTCTCTCTCTCTCTCATATTTACTATAAAATAAAACCCATACTATTGTCACTGGCATATGGTCTTGTTTGCACCTTAATTTGGGCAGAGGCATTTCTAAGAACTTTAATAACCAGATCATGGCCCTGTTTCCAGCTAAACCTGTATTTTTCCTCTTCGATACATGCTTGTTCCCGGTGTCTTAAAGGGTATGGTTTAGCAGGCTGCTGGAGTATCTTTGAACTTCATGTTGTTCTTTAATTCTTTCTTAAACTTCTTTTAGATATCTAATATCTCATGGTATCATAGAATAATTTTGAAGATACTCTTATCTAACTCAATTTCAAGTAGTTAAGTTACACTTTCCCTTATATTCTCAGAGAACTTTTGTTTTTCTTCCCATACCCTCTCCCCTTGTAGCCTGCCCATTACATTTTAAAAGCTCTGTGAACATTCTTCTGGTATATATCCACAGCTACCATGTCTAGCATCAAGAATGTGACCTTAAAGTCCCTCGTCTTATCACTAAAACATTGTTTCCTCTTTCTTTTTCCCCTAATTCTGTTCTTTGGATTGTTTCTCTAGGAACCAGATTTTCAGAGCCTAGATGGCAAATTCTGGGGAAGACTGGACAAAAATAAATGGCAAAATGTGGAAACTGAACTTCAAAGAAACAATAAAATAAGTGGGGTTTGCATTTTTCTACCCAGAATACCTTAGCCCACTTACAAAACAGAGCAATTCTCAACCCATTCCACCCTACAAACATTCAAGAAAAAGTTATCTCTGCTTCAACAATGTGAAACACTCCTTTGGAAAAATTTTTTCTGGAGTGTTTCTTTAACACAACAGAATCCACAGGATATATTAAGGAACTCACCATGTTGCAGTTTGTATTGTGGGAGGTGTTATGAGTTAGTAGTGCCAACAGTTGTCTGTGAATGACTGGTGTAGTAAGACCTTAGCAATGTTCAAAGAATACGTGCCAGCTACAAAAAAATTGTCTTTTGTTCTATTTAGGCAGCCGCATATAAAGTTACATAAGCTAAGTGTGGCAATAGTGTTTGTAAATCACATATTTGAAAGGAGAGCAAAAGAGCAACTCAGATGATAAAAAAAGTAGAAGGTGAAAAGGAATGTGGTCAGTCTGGAATTAGGCAGGAGGCTAGAAAGTCTTCTGCAAACTACTGGATACCAGGACATATCTCCATTGCAAACTTCTAGTCCTCTTTCAACGTACTATGCATTCACAGTATCACAAAACTGGGATTACCTGAGACCAGCCAACCTCTGTCATTTTTTCTTCATTTCAGGGGCTCAGGAAAATCAATTTTCTCATAAAGATTCTTCAAAGTGCACCTTGTTAAGAGAAACGGGAAAAAAGTCTTTACAAAATACTGTTGTCTTAGTGAATGTTGTCTCATTTAGCTGTGAATAAGAGCTGGGCAAAGCTTTCCGTGCAAAACTCCAAATTGTATGAAACATCTGGTTTTTAATTCTGTTAAAATCCAAAACTTAGCCCAAGTTCTTAGAAAGTTTTTCTGAACTTCACAAGCATTCTTGTATTATGAAACACAGTACCGAGGAAAGCTGTCCTGATTTGTGGTTTTGAATGGATACCATGCAAAATCTCTGGATTTTTCACAAGATTAGGTGAAACTTGGTGATTTTGACAGAAGGTTTTATTTGAATTTCTGGCTTTTGACATCAGCATAGACAGAAAATGCAGTCTTTACATGGATTACATGGATTACAATCCAAACCCAGGGTGAGTGGAAAAACAAAAGTATTTTGAAACCCAATAAAAGAGGATGAGCAAAATATTTGTTATCCACAGATTTTATGAGACAATAACATAAACTAAAGTATAATAACTGTGAATGGTTTTATATTTGTGGCTGGTTTAGGGTACAGCTTATGAAAATTAAGTAAAAATATCAAAGTTCTATGATCATGATTTCATATGTATACCTGTGAATGTGAATGTTGATTAACTCTGCCTAAATGAGTGCTAAGAACTCACTTCAAATTTTCTGATTCTTCCTTTTCCCCAGGAAAATCCCACCAGGAGGAAGGAAGAAAAAGAAAAAAAAGGGCAAAAAAATACTTGAAGCAAAACTCTCAGAGCTTGTGTTTTTGCCCAGTTCTTTTCTGCAGTTTATCTATTTAAAAATCCCTACAGTAATGACAGACCTGTAAAAGTTAGGTTTCTAAAAGGTTAAAATACTCCCCATGTTTTACTCTAGTCAAATAAGTGTGTCCACAGTTATTTACATCTAGCTGAATTGACTTATATATGTGCATTATTGATTTATCTTGAAGTTCATATACAGTGTCTATTTCTTATTATATAGGCGATGTTTGTGTTTACTTGTGTTACTCAACATTCAAATACCAGTCCAGGAAACTGCTTTCAAAATAAATCTCATCATTTCACAGAGCCATTTCCAAACTTCAAGGATAATTCTCGCTACAATAGAACATCAAGACACGGCTGTCACCAGAGTGCCACCAGTTGAGATCTTACCTGTTTTTGCTTTCGTATGATGCATTCTTTTTATCATGCATTTGTCAGTCATGGCACAACATTTTTGTACCAATTTCAACTGCATTTATACAAGTAAATTTTTTGAATTCTGGGTCTTTTCATCTGTTCAAGAGAAAGTCTGACACATTAAATGCAACAGGAGTAATGGCATTGTCTTCCAGAATAAGTATTCTGCCAGGAGGAAACAGAAGACTTGTTTAACAGAAATATTTCCCTCGACTTCTACTACACTGAAACCCATACAAAAGTACCTCAATCTGTATATGAGAAAATGCCTAACGGGAATAATGCTCAGATTTGGTACTAATTAAATCAGCCCTGTATTGAGGATGGTGGTATAGTGTTAGACACAATTTGGCTGTGACTTTGCACACAAATAACAATACCTTGATTTGACCTGCTTAATCTTGGCTTGATCTGCTGCTTGTCAACAGAAAGGATCTCATAAGCAAAGTGGAGAATGGTGGCCATCCTGGGCACGGCGATCACAAAGCAATCAAGTTCAAAATCTCTGCTGACAAGAGTAAAACTGTGAGCAAAACCTCAACTCTGGACAAGAGGAGAACAGACTTCAGGTTTCTCAGGGAGTTAGTAAGTAAAGACCCCTGGGAAAATGTTTTGGAGGTGCTGGCCACTTTTCAAACATCACCCTTTACTGGCACAGGAACAGGAAATTTCCAAGTGCTGGAAGTCAGTCAGGTGAGGCAGAAGGCTGGGTTGGCTGAACAGGAATCTTCTCTTGGAAATTAGGGGGGAAAAAGGAAGCTGTATGCCCAGTGCAAGCAACATCAGGTGACATGGGAAGAATACAAACATGCTGCTTGCCTCTGAAGGGAGAAAACTTATGTGGCCAAAGCTGGAGCTGAAGCTGGCCAGAAACATGGGGGAAAATATTTTTTTTTTCAATTATATTAATGGCAGTGTAAAAATAACACAGGGTGAGGATGGTCATCTCACATGCAGGGACCCAGAAAAGGCACAGGTGCTTAACACATTCTTTGCCTCTGTCTTCAACAAGGGGGTCTCAGTACCCTGAGCTGGAGGACCATGTCTGTGAGAATGATCAACTCCCAGTTAACCCTGAAACTGTGCAGGATCTGCTCCAGCTGGATCCCTAAAAAAATTTATCAGAGAATCCTCAAAGAGCTGGCTGATGTCATCTCAAAGCCTCTCTTGATGATTTTTGAGCAGTCTTGGAAATCCAGAGAGGTCCCAGCTACTGATGAATGTTGTCCCAGTTTTCAAGAAGGACAAGAAGTAGGACCCCACACTCTACAGGCCTGTCAGTCTCACTTCAGTGCCTGGTAAAGTTATGGAGAAGATTATTCTGGGAGGTATTGAAAAACACCTGAAAGACAACGCAGTCACTGGCCACAGCCAGCACAGCTTCATGAGGGGAAAGTCCTGCTTATCAAACCTGACTTCCTTTGATGACAAGGTAACCCACCTGGCTCACCAAGGGAAGCCAGTTGATGTAATCTTTTTGGATTTCAGCACAGCTTTCCATACTGTATCTCACAAGATTCTTCTGGACAAAATGTCCAGCACACAGCTGGATAAACACATCATGGGATGAGTGAGCAACTGGCCCATGAGTTGGACACAAAGGGTTACAGTGAGTGGGGTGACATCAGACTGGTGACCTGCCACTGGTGGGGTTTCA
>VXBT01001729.1:1038272-1247913 GCA_013400235.1 Oriolus oriolus | reverse complement strand
CCAGCCGGGCAAGGGAGGGGATTGTCCCACTCTGCTCTGCACTGGGGCAGCCTCACCTCGAGTGCTGGGGGCAGTTTTGGGCGTCACAATGTAAGGAAGGCATTAAACTATTGGAGAGTGCCCAAAGGAGGGCAATGAAGATGGTGAAGGGCCTTGAGGGGAAGCTGTGTGAGGAGCAGCTGAGGGCACTTGGCCTGTTCAGCCTGGAGGAGACTGAGGGGAGACCTCAGTGCAGTTACAGCTTCCTCCTGAGGGGAAGAGGAGGGGCAGGCACTGATCTCTTCTCTGTGGTGACCAGTGGCAGGACCCCAGGGAATGGCTTGAAGCTGTGTCAGGGGAGGTTTAGGTTGGATATCAGGAAAAGGTTCTTCACCCAGAGGGTGGCTGGGCACTGGAACAGGCTCCCCAGGGAAGTGGTCACAGCACCAAGCCTGGCAGAGTTCAGGAAACATTTAGTCAATGCTCTTGGGCACATGGTGTGACTCTTGGGGATGGTGCTATGCAGGGCCAGGAGTTGGACTCAACGATCCTTGTGGGTCCCTGCCAACTCAGCATATTCTGTGATTCTAACAGAAAGAGTCACATAACATTACAACCTATAGATTCGCTGATGTGTTTGTTTTGATTCAACTGTGATGTTGTCTTCTTTTTCTGTTTAATTGTAACAGTAACTTTGGCATGTATTAGAACTGTTCAAATATTTTCTTTAATCTTGTGTTTCAGTCTTCCACTTTCTTTGTTTGGCTAATTGTGACAAAAGTTGCTCTAAGAAATGACAGTTGTTTCTTCGATTCTTATGTCACTCTGAGTTTTACGTGTTCCTTGACAACAACAAAGTCTTTATGAGCTTGTTATTTCCTAAGTTTCTGTCATGTCTTTTTGAGTCAGAGCGGGGGAAGACAGAATACACAGTAATGTGTCAGGTTTATGGAATGATCTTGAAGTGGAAAGTCAGTCAAGCATGACTTTTTGTTTGAGGTTTGTTTGTTTTGGGTTGGGTTGGTTTTTTTACACAAAGCTTCTTCTTTTGCAATGAACTATGACAGAAATTTTGAAAATTAAGTAAGAAAAGAGTTCAAACAAACCATGTTGGACTTAGGCATTTCATTCTCTGTCCAAGTCTTTCAGTTCAATGTCATTGGCAGTTTCAGACCAGCTGCCTAATCGCTACACTCTTTAAATGTCTAAATTTCTGTAAATAAATGCATGGAAGTTACACAGATATTGCGAACAGAAAAGGGTTTTTGAACTAGTGGGAGCCCATATTTGGTCCCCATCCCAATATAATACAGAGCAAAATTACCAGTCTCCGAAAACACTGAAGTTAACAAACAAGACCCAAAGTTCAGTGTGTCTGCTCCCTTCTAATATGACGAACACAACTTCAAAACTGTCCTTCAAGCAGGGAATCACACCTCACTTTTCATAACGTGGCCCAGTGTGACATTCGGTATAATCATCCCTTTCCTTTGGCATTGCATTCCAAAGGAAGGTTCAGAGCTGAGAATTCAGAAAGAAGACCTGTGTCAACTCCCCATCCAGCTCTGCTGTGTCACTCCATGTGAGGTGGCCAAAACTCACCCTTTTCCTTTGCATTTTGCCTCAATATATCCCAGAAATTTATTGGAGAGGAAGTTTCTGAGGATCTCTCTGTCAGATAAAATGCAAGGGGAGCTTAAGACCCAGCTCCAGCTCTGCATTGCTCTGACTGGACACCAAAAGCTTGAAGCTTTTGAGTGGAAATGCCTTTGCTGAACTTTCTCCTCTATTCTCATTTTCTTCCATTTTATAATACCAGGTAATTTCCACAAACCATCCTTGAACAGAAGAGAGTAATACAATAACAAGTTATTCCTCCACAATGTATTGTTGCAGAGAATTATCTTCCTACACAACATGGCTGAGTGAATTAGTCTAGATTCAGAAAACATGAATCTTAAACATTCAGTTTATTTAAAAAGTTGCAAAAGTTTAAGCAAATTGCATTGGTAAGATTCATTTCAACTTCTGTGCATTTAGCTTCCACCGAATGAGCTAACCTTTGCTTATATCACTCTCATTTGCATTGGTAAGGTTCAAATGTAAATCAAGATGATTTAAGGAAAGACTGAGGAGTTTTAAGTACATGGATGTAGAAATTTCATATAAGTTAGCTATCATCTCATGCAGTGAAACTAGTTTAATCTTCCCAATTGCTATCAAAACCAGTGAGGTTTTGGAAGGATGGAGAACTATACAATTCTGCCACGAATCTACAATTTTTTGAAAGCAAATTCTGAAGCACTGTAGTATTATTGAAAAAATTATTAGTGTTCCAGTCCTTACATGCTCTAGGAAAAGGAAATGTCCTGCAAAAACTTAATTTTACCCACAATAAGATTCAAGTAAAGCATGTTTTGCAGGGTTTTCAGCTGTCACTAATTATGCTTAAATTAATTCAGTTCTCAGTAAAATTGTACAGTATGCCATTAAGGCTTCTTCTTGTTTAGTATTTTTCCTTTGGATAATCTAGGTGCTAATTAAAACCAGGGGAAAAAATCTTTTGTAAAGAAGGCTTAATTCTATCATCACAGCACAATGCAGCAATTAAGTATGAAGGCTTATATGCATGTTGCCAACCTCTTGGGATCCATGAAAATCTGTTCCTTTGTCTCAGTGAATTCTGCCTAAGGAAAGAATCTATGTACATCAGGTACAGGAACATCTACAATGGCTAGAAAGAACTGTAACAGCACTGAAATCTGGAAGTTCATCCTGAACATTGAGTCTGTTTGGAAATACAAAGCAGAATAGAGAATGAATTAGAAAATTACACAGCCCAGCCCAGAAAGTCAAAGGTACCAGCTGTGAACGTGTGCTTATTATGGCTGCCGACAGCAGCTGGAAGAAAACCCACCTTAACAAAGTGAGAAAATGGCAGGAAATCCCACACACTTCAATTTTAACACTCTGCATTATTTGTATCTGATAATAAAGTCAATACCAATGAAGGATTTTAATGTAATGACCACTGTGGAGTGCTTACAACTTTGTGTGCCCACTCAGGGCAGTAAAACAGAAAGAAAACTTCTTGCACCAAGGAATCTGACAAACAGTAAATGGGGAAGTGGGTAAATTTCCTTGTGCCTGGTACACATTTGAGAAGAGAAATGTTGTACTACCCCAATTTGAACTGACCAAATAGTATCTTCCCAAGTTTACCCTACAACACTGAGTGTTAAGCAGCAGTCTTGAAGAGTGAACTGCATCTAAAAATAGATCAAAAATATTTATTTGGAGCCAGCACTTCTCAAATCTAATAAAAAAGGAATCTTGTCATGTACCACTTTTCATATTGACTATTCATAATCATTTTTAGTTGTTAAATATTCACCAAAATTGTTAAATTTTCGCCAAATTTCACCAGCAAAGCAACCTTTGGTTTAAAATGTAGTTGCAAGAAATCTAAGTTAAACAACTACAAACCTCTTCCACTGACTTTTTTCGGAGGATCCAACCAAAGTATTCCTGCAGATTTCCTCAAAAAGAATCCAAGACACTTAGTCAGAAGCTGGTACCCTCCATGTTTCTTAGAAAAAAATAACTTCTTTTTTTCACTTCTGAGAGCTTGCTGTTACATAAAAAGGTCTTAGATCAATGAAAACAATCTGGATTCTCTTCCAGTTTGAAATGATGATTTGTTCCAAAATGGAAGCTATCTATAATTAAGAAAAAAAAATTGAAAGACAAATTAGAAGTAATTTATAAAACTAAAAGTAAGCATTCAATTACCCAGGGACAAAACTTTGCTGGAGAATGAGAAAAGCTAAGATGCTTTAGATGATTTCCTGAGCTGAAAAAACCCTGTCCTTCTAGCTCAGTAACTTTAATTTTAATGTTACCTTGCCTCTGTACATTTACATCTTTTCAATATCTGATTTTGCTGTTTTCTCTTCCATTTTGCCTCAATTTACCAATTTGCCAATTGCTAGACTGAAGCAGTGACTGCAGATGGGCCCCAGAAGCTTGAAGAAACTTCTCAAATTAGTGGGGTCCACCACATTGTGACCAAGCATTCAGGGCTCATTCCCTGTCTATTTACACAGCCAGGTCCTGGCTGCATGGTAATGCCATTACTCTTATCCATAAGTAATTCCTGCTGAGATGAGATGGGATTTTATCCCACGTTGGGTCCTTAGGACCTCTACTAACCTTCTCCTAGCTGGAAATCATTAATTCCAGAGGTCCCTTAAGTTGGGATATCAGAAGTCATGATAAGCTTCTAAACCTCAGTTTTATGCAAAGTTCCTCTTAGTTAGGATATTTCTACTTTAAAAACAGAACTGCAAAGTGATTAATTTCTTCAACTGTTTAATTGAGAAATTATGTGGCTGTAGCTTAAGTTTTTCCTAGCATTAGAGAAGTGTTGCAGATATCACTTCATTATCATTAACTGAATTTCCAGTTAACCCTTTGCATATTATCTATTGATATATGTTCTTAAGGTCAGCTCGGTTAGTTGTGATCTCTTTTGTCCTCAGCTATTTTTTGATACAATTCCTTATTCCCCGTCTTTGGCACTGCATATTTTTTTTCTGCTCACAAGTTGGTACTTTTGATTCTTAGTGCTTTTCCTAGCCCTCAAAAAGTATTTCAATAAGAGCTGAAACAGACAGATGGAACAACCTTGTTTCAATCTGATCATGGAATGAAACTGACAGTCTAAAGTTTTCAAAGCAATTCTGATAAATAAGAGTTTTTAAGGAAACTGTAAAATATGGCAGAAAATCCTAACCACGGCTACACAACAACTATGGGGCATCTGAACTGCCTGTATTTCCTGTAACTCCAGACCCACAACTCTGGAGAACATCTGAGGCATGTGGTCTTCCAATGGACCTCCTTAGCTCCCAAACTGGACCAAGAACTAGTTAGCATAGCACTAGACTAGTTTACTTGCTTGCTTCATGCAGTCTTCTATGCTTTCAGCCATCATATTTAAGTCAGTGGGAACATCTGCAGAAAACAGAACAAACTAAGGAGTTGTTTAATTTACAGTTTAGCATAGAAAACATTATTATGCAATCCTAAGTATCTTGTATTTATTTTTCACATCCTATTAGCATACAATATTGCTTGTGGAAACAGCTGTAAGAGACTGATAAATGAAAAAGTACAAATAGATTCTTCTTCCATCTTGAGCTCAAAAACAGTTGGCTCTATTTAGCAGAATTTTTAAAAAACTGAATTCTTGTATAACCAACTGTCTTATCTTACATTATCATCTGCTGGAATAAGGCAAATGTAGACAAAACAACATGCTTCTGTAAGACAGTGCAACATAAGTAGATTAACAGAAGGCCAGTTATATAATCTTTTAGGTTTTGAGATACGCAAAAAAAGATGGCACTTTCTGTGGCTGATAAACAATTAAACATTAAATATTGAAAACATACCATTAACTCTGGTTTTTATTTCACAATATTTATAAAAATATTTCTTTAAATGTGGAAACTAGTTTACATTTTTAGCACTTGTCTTTAATGACTTGAATTGCAGTAAGCTTAAGTTACAAAGCTGCAGTGTCTAGATACCCTTCTAGTCAGTACAATATAATCAGTGTGAGCTTCAGTCATATGAGTTTTCTAATTCCAGTTTTAATAGAAGGGTCAGGTTCCACGTATAAGCATAAATAGTACCTCACATGGGATTAGAGTCATCTGTTGTGCTGCTAAATACCTGGAACAACAGCCCCTAACAGCAGACACATCGAGATCTTTCCATTCTCTCTGCTTAAGTGTTCATTAAATAAATTCAAATGCTGCTACAATAATAACAAATTCTTTGAGTATTTTATTGTGGTTGTTGTTACTCATTTTAAAGCACACTCATTGCATTTGCCCTTGGGAAAGAAATGCAAAGTAAGTGCACTTTTACTCCCTCATCCTTTTAGTAAGGCTTTGAAAAGTTACTTGAATGTCATGGTCATGCAGAAGTGCCCTGTAGTTCCAGCTCAGAGCCCCCACTCACTCTCTACAAACTGGAGCCAGCCCATTAAGAGGGGTGCTCAGCCTGGTGTAGTGTGACAGCACAGCCAGGCCACACACAGGGGCTCAGGGACCCAGAAGTGAGGGGAGTTGCAAGAAGTGATTCTGGCTCCCCAGAAACTCAAACTTTCCTCTGAAGAGGGAGCAAGAATCTTAGAACTCCCAAGTTCTGCTTTTGTTAGTGACTTTCTATGCTGGTTGTTCAAATCTGTAGCTCATCCTTGGAGGAAATTATATCTCCCACTGACTGTATAAGAAGAGTGAGCAAGTGGTATGATTTGTTTCATCTTATGCAGAGAAAGAAAGTCAATTTTTTGCTCTGCAAAACCTTAACCAGAGGCACCTATCTTGCCTCTCAGGATCTCCCCCTAAGTCTTGGAACTCATCTAGGTTGATTAGTAGTTTATATTGTCATCAGGAAGCTATAGGATAGGTTGTAAAATCTCCAGTCTTCGAGAATATACAAAACCCTTTACCTTTATCTGCAGGAATTACTTATTAAAGGAAAAGATGTGGTGTTTCACTCTTCTCTTGTGGTAACAGGAAGTCCAAAGTAAACCTTAGGAGACATGCAATAGGCCAAAGACTGATCTTCCTCTTCCCCAGCAGACCTGGCATTCTCATCCTGCCGTTCCAGACTGGTTTAGGAAAGATCACTCCACATTTGAAACAGAAGCTCTGGCTAAGGAAATATTCTAGAATAAATTTTTCTATGTTGACTGTACTTTCTGTGCTTCCTATGGTAAAATGAATGTCCTTACACATATTTCAGTGAGTTTTTCTATTGAGTTAGCAATTCTCCATGAAAATTTCTTTTTATGTATGACTAATGTCACTTCCTAACATGTGTCTGAGTTTGCTGACATAATATAATCCTTGTAAGCTCAAAATCCAGAGGAGCTGGCGTAGGAAATTGTGTCTGTAGGAGCATATTTCTCTTATTTTGTACTAGCCAAAAGTCAAAGATACTTCATTAGCTGCTCAAGTAAAACAAAAAAAAAAAAAAAAAAGAAAGAAAAAAAAGAAAGGAAAGAAAAAAAAGAAAGAAAAAAAGAAAGAAAAAAGGGCCTTGAATTCTAAAGTACCTCTTATTTTGACTTTCATGTGAATATTGAGGCATTGTTTTGATCTCACAAATCAATCTGCCCATCCCAAACTCTACTCTTTCCAAATGAAAATCCTTGAAACATTTCTGTTTTATTATACTGTAAGAGAGTTACAGAAAATGACATTGGGAAGGAAAGGTTGAAGAGAAAATATGTTTCTCTGACACAAGCAGGATCCGCAATCCCATGTAAGGGCTCGCAAACATTGAACAAAACATCTCTTAAAAACCTTTGGTGACAAGAACCTCTCCAGCTCTCCAGACCATAAAAGCCAGCGCTTATCCGACCCTTACATAGCTGGAAAGTTTCCACAATATTCAACTTGAATTTTCCTACTGCAGTTTAATCTCCCCATTCTGTCCAACAGCAATCCGAAGAACAGATCCCACTCTCTCTATGAGAGATTTATAAACTTGAAGACTGCCACTATTTCTCTCTTCCATCATATTTCTTAGACTATCCAGTTGCTTTTAAGCCAGGTTCACTGGTCATTATTTCTGGTCTTATTTGTGTACCTTTCAAGACTGATAGACATTTTATTGGGATGGCATGAAGGTCTGGCAAGAGGAAGGCAGGAAAAAGTGATAGGTTGTTTTTTCTCTTGTCAGTGAACTCAGGATACAATCCAGGAGTTCAAGCCAGCCTTGGCAGGAGTAAGCTCTTCACACTGATTTCTAGTGGTTCTCCTTTGGTATCTCTAAGTCCTTGTGTTTTCTAAATGTGATGAATAAAAACGACATTCTTTCCTCTGACCTCTAAAAATTAAGAATGGTCTGATAATTTTATCTTGTGTGCAATTGAAACTTCTCTTTGTACATCTCTTGGTTTTCTTCATATCTCCCAGGATGACGGTCATCTCTTTTTGTACGCATGTGATATTGTTGACTTTTGTTCAGCTTGTCATCTTCTATAAGCACTATTGTCTCTTTCACAGGTCTGCTATAGCTCTTCCTACACCTTTTTCACCCTAGACATGGATGCTTTTGTTCATCCTTTTAGACCTTAATCCTTATATTTTTCAGATAACTTCTCCAACTGGTGAAAATCATTGTGAATTCTATGTCCTGCATCAGTCTTGCAGCTCGTTCCAATTTCACTTTATCACTAGGTCATATTCCTTGTAAAAATAATGAATATCCTCTTCAGTCAAGGGTATTCTGGGCTGCATTAGGAAGAACATTACCATCTGGTTTATCCCTCCTCTCTGCTAATCCCTAGTGAGACCACATGAGGACTGCTGCATCCAGGTTTTTGCACCCCAGTACAAGAAAAATATGGACTTCCTGGAGCAAGCCCAGCACAGGGACAAAAAGATGACGGACTGAAGCATCTTAGATATGAAAAGAGGATAAGAACTGTTCAGCCTGGACAAAGAAAGTCTCCCTTGCTGAGGTCAGTTTGTCCTGAATGCCTGCATGGCATCGCTGTGAATACTGGCCACAAATCACTTTGTTTCCTAGACCATGACATCTGATCCACTTGTGCTGCCAAAGATACCCATTGATGCTGCTCTGCCTTGAGAGACACCACAGCCAAATGGGATAGGTTTTCCCTGGGTTCTGCGGCCATACTGTTGATCTCGTCTCTCTTTCCAGACTCAAACATGCAGTCAGAGCTGGCCAGCCCCATCATGCCAGACAGGTAGACTTGTCCTTCAGCTCCCTGGCTTCTGAGAACAGCAGCTGATCAGGTCAGAAGGAGACTAACTGCATCCCTACTGCAACCTGCTCATGGTCCCACACCTCTGTGAACTCTGTCCACTCTAAAGAAGCTAGGCCTGATTCAGCAGCCTTGTAAAGTGGTGGAACACAAACTTGCTTTTTATTTTTATTTAATTAGATAATATTTTCATTTAAACTTCATTAACCATTTCATTAGCTCTAAATAAAGAGCATCTGATACATTATGTACCTATACACTCATGGATATATATTTTATTTTTTTTATCTTTACATCTGGATATATGTTAATATATAAATAAATTAAAAGCAATATTTATTCCTATTTGTACTCTCCTTTCTATAAATAGAGAAAGAAAAAGGTATATGTCTTTAAATAACAGCACTTCCATGCCCAAAGGAAACAAGCAACCAGTCAGAGGGTGCTTTTTGATCACATGGCAACGACAGTTTCAAAAAATAGCAAACCTGCCACATGAAAGCCTGCGAGGTTATGGCATTTTCCATGATAATGACTTTGGTGTATGTGGTAGCCAGGGACCTGACTGCTGTATTTCAGGGTAAACTGGAAGGGGCCTGCCAGCCAGCCAGAGAGCTGCCAGCCAACACATGGGAATGCCATTTTACCAAAGGGGGCAGAAGGAGGTGGAGTAAAAAGAGCGCATGACCAGAGGAAGGGTGAGACTTCCAGGTCAAGTAGGGCATGGGACAGCCAGGAGGGGTGGCACTTCCCTCAAAGGCAAGGGGCACCCACCGCTGCTAATGTTGGGTCAAAGACATCTTTACCCTCCTGCTGAGGACAGTGAAAGAGGATTTCCAAGGGGAACAACAGCCACTCTGCTGTCTGAATGAGAAGGGCAATGCAAAATTCAGCTGCTGTTTGAGAGGGCTGTACTTGCGATGTCAGATCCCCAGAGATTCACTACATACCAAATGAGCAGCAAACTGTTTTAGAAAAAAAGCAAGTCACAGCAGCTCAAGCCTGGGGAAGAAAAAGAAATTAAAATCATTAAAATGAGGCCAGTAGATTAAAGAGTAAAATGTGTGGGTTTGACTTCTCTAATTGGCCCATCAATATAATTTATATATTGAGGAATCTCTTTAAAACAAGGCATTTTATAACTTTCCATTCCATAGTGAAGTTGATTTGACATGATAAAGTTATATTAACTGAGTTTAGAATGCCTGCATTCTCTAAGAACGTTATTAATTCTAATGTATATGCTGCATGCTCTCTACTGGCTGTACATAATGACCTTTCCGTTGAAGCAAATCAATCCCAAATGAAAGAAGCAAAATAGTTTGCAATAGATAAAATTGATACATGGCAAAGACTCTGCACATTTCATGCCTAGATTTGTTTATTACATAGTTGCTCAGTTCTCTAAATCTCTTATGATAGGAACGTATTTAAATAAACAAATTCTGTGTTTGTGTTCATGTTTGCATTTTATCTCACATTTTTATATCACAGGATCATTTTTGGGGGATGTCCCAAAAGATTATTGATCCCAGAGCTAAGTACTTTAGATAACATAGGTAGCCAACATACAAGTACTAAAAACACCTACCTTTACACATTAAACTTCTAGTGAATAAATGCCAGTTAATCAACCGGCTTTAATATCTCCACATCAGATATAAATGTGAATAAAAGAACATTTTATTCACATTTGCCAGTGTCAACATTTGCACATTCACAGTGCCAACAAGATATTTTATTCTAGGGGGCTTTTAATTGTGGATTTAAACCCTTGCTTGCCATCACATCAAATTAAGAACTTGGTAGAACTAAGGTGGATGTACATTGCAAAATTGGAGTTTTTCTTAGATGGAAAAAGTGGGATGGAATTGATACACAGAGATATAAATGTTGAATAGAGAGAATAAAGCTAAAGGCATGTCAGAGCTCCACGATGAGACTACTCCATAAACAGATAAGTCTAAAATGAATTGTTGACAATCGATGTCAAAACCAAACTTCACCTGACTTCGGTACTAAGAATGCAGATCACCAGTGCCTATTCCAAAACTTCTTTGGGCTGCTATATTCTTTCAAAACAAGAAAAATCAGTGTAGCCAGATACATAACACTGCATGACAGGACATCTTTCTTCACGTGTATATAGTTTTACTATCTTGTTCTTTCCAGAAAACCGTATCAGCTGGAGCAGCTCAATTTGTGACCCTCCTTGAGAAGAAGGAAAGGATTAAACATTTCTTCTTTTGCAGTATCTTGTCCTTATGAGGACTGACCTGTTTATTGTTCTTGGTTATTCACTGACTGTCATTAATTTGTCCTAAAGGTTTTCATTACAAATTTTATTCAGTGCTTTCATAGCCATGTTTCATATATCTCATATACATCTGTCTCTTATTCCTCCTCTTTTCAGATCACTTATGTGATAAAATTTGACTACTCTAGAACGATAAGGAAACAATTCATACTAATTTTCCTGCAGCTTCAAACATAGTTTGTGATATTTTCTTTTGTCTAATATGAAAGGTTTTTATTAATATTTTCTGAGAGATTTTCTAAATAGTTTTTTGTATTTAATCAGCATTTCATTTTTCACATGACTGTTAAAAATGATCAGTTCCCAGTAGAGATAATTTGAGGTTATAGTTTTAATGTTATTATTGTTTTCGCAAGTGTGTAATGGTTTTGCTGAGCGAAATAATGTGGGGAAAAAAACTGCTCATCCGAACTTGAGGCAAAGGCCATTTAGTTTTGGAATATTTTAATTGTAGCTACTAAGAGCTAGGACAGAAACATCAGGAATACTTGCAGCAAAACCAAAACAAGCCATCTGCCTGTCTGTCTGTTCAAAGAAATATAATTATTGTATTTTTCCCAGTTCCTATAAGGGTGGAGGAAAGAGGGTAGTTTGGCTATGAATGTTTTTTATATCTGCTCTCTTATTGATTCTGTTGCCTTACTGCTTAACAAGTGTTAAGGCTGAAAGAATCGGTAGGTAAATAGGTAATATGAAGTCTCTTTTCTTTTCCCTTATTTTCTTCAGGTTCATGTCTTTCCCTTATTTTCTTTGGATCCAGGCTTGGATGATGACGATAATGTTTGTTGATTTTCAGATGTTGAATGCAGAACACACTTCCTGCACTGCTTATTGCAAGTTTTCACACTTTCCAAATACATAGTTCTTTCTGCATAGACTTGCAAGTTGATGTCAGGGGAGCTTATAAAATTGAGACAAATAATATATTCAAATGAGATTTACTTTCTAAACCAGTGAAACCAGATAAATCAATTAAAGCAAATAAAACCCTATCTGCATTTGAATACCACTTTGGGATGTCAAATGGAATTGGTACTACATGAGTGATTTCAGAATTCATTAGGCTTTAGAAGGATAACCCAGAATGTGCAATCATACACCCAATCAGGCAAGAGCTCTCAGGCTCAAGGAGTTACCTTGGGCAGCAATCCCACCCAAGGGGAGCGGCCCCAACTGCAGACCGCCTGCAGATCCTCTGCTCCAAGCAGGACAAACTCAACAGACCCCCTCCAGCGAGTCTGCATTCACACCCTTGCTGAGTCTGATCTGTGGTCACATATGGTCACTTCAGCCAGTGCTGGTCGGTGCTACAAGGCTGAAGCCAAATATCACACGGCCGAGGTCAGACCCAAGTCACTGCCTGGAGGGCCCTGATCCCTGCTGGAGCAGGTGCACCTACCATGGATGAAATTGTCCACTCAGGACACATTAGGGAATACTGACCTGTAAATCAGGGAAGAAAGGTTTCTCAGAAACAGATGTCACTTAGTTTTTACAGCTGTTCAAAGCCTATCTAATCAAGTAAGTGCCACCAAGATAGCCTTGCCTAACAGAAGAGGTAAGGCCAAAACGATAAAGACTATTTGCTGAAGATAAGTGCCTGCTTTCAAATTCCTGTAATTTGTGACAATTTATTTTCTACTTCCTGTGCTCCAAATACAAAGTCCTCAACCACTACAGAGACCTACTTGTCACCGCATCTCTTCCTTCTCTTTGTTTTCCGTAATGCTATCTGACCGGGTCCTTTTATGTTACCAAACCTTTCTCTTAATCTTGCCTTTATGTTCTCGGCCAAACAATTCTCTAGTAAGTCCTTGAAATAATGTCCGTTCTCATGCCACATCTCGTACAGACAGTCTCCTCCCACATTCCTACCTAGCTTCCACTCAGCATCAGTAACCTTGACAGCCATTCTCATCTAATGTGTGACATCAGGTCTTGCTTTGCCCATTTCCTGACAGCAAGTAAATCCCAGAATTAGTGTCCCAGCTCATCTCAGCATTTCCAAGCAACAGACCTGCAGAGTATATCAGGTTCCTGTGTCAGACAGCACATTTCAATGCACAGTAAATGTCTGTGCCACCTTTGCATTCCCGGACAGCAGCTTCAAACTTTCCTTCATCGAGGGCTGAATAAAGCATGACTGATTGTGCTCAACAACACAGCCCTGTGTGATCCCATTTTTTTCCCAAAGAAGAATGGATTTCTTTGTAGGAAAAATGTAACTTTAATCTTCTGACTCCATAAAAGCACTATTACTGTCAGTGATAACCTCTCCTTCGCTTTTATAGTTATTAATATTCCAGTCTTTAAAAGCTAATGCCATAAATCTTGTGCAAAATATTTTTAATAAGCCAGGACTTTGTTATTTGTTCTTGAGCTCTAACACTAGATTAATCAGTCCAGCTTTCCTTTTTTATCCACTTCCTCCTTTTTCTTGACTTGTATTATTATATTTTAAGAGTTTTATCCACAGATGGATGGAGAGGTAGGTAGGTAGGTAGGTAGGTAGGTAGGTAGGTAGGTAGGTAGGTAAGTATGTGTCAGTGTGCCATCACATACATACAAATATATTCACAAACACATGTTCAAACATATGCATTAAATAAAACACAGCATACCTTCCAGTTCCAGGACTGTCATGATACAACTGGTATTGGAGCAGTAATGACAATCTCTCACCCTTTCTCTACAACATTAATTAAAAAACACTCAGTCACATTTTAGAGGTGTCCACAGATGAAATCCCACCTTGCATCACTTTACCAGCAACAATCGTCCTTTGTCCTTGAAGGATTTGCTCTGTACTTACTACCCTACTACCTTGTCTTCTAAATATCATTTTGACAGCATAAGCATTTTAAACACTTAACAGAAACAGAAAAAATTTTGCAGCACTCTTACAAATGTATTCAGTCTTGTATTGACTCTGCTGGTGCACCACTCCTCAGATCAAATAGTGTTTCCTGATATTTTAGTTTCTAATTATGCCAAAACATTCACAGCATATCAGAGACATAATGAGCCTTTGAATTCTTATCTTGGACCTAAACAGTGTGTAACAAGGAAGACACTATAAAACTGTAGAGAGTTTGGGAACTGACTGTAATCACAATCTGTGATGTCACCTCTGTGTGAAGTGTGTGAATGTGGTTTGATGCTTTCAGCAAATAGCACACAGTCCTAAAAAACTCCACCACAAGAACATCCTCCAAAACTAAACAGTGAAGGTCTGGGACTTCAGGTAGTTTTAATATCTTGAATTTTTTCCAGAAGCAAATGGAAAATTAGAGAATCACAGAAACACAGAATCAATTATGTTGGAAAAGACCTCTGAGATCATTGTATTCCAACCCTTGACCAAACACCACCATGTCAACTAGACCATGGCACTGAGTGACATGTCCAATGGTTTCTTGAACACCTCCAGGGATGGTGACTGCATCACTCTCTTGGGCAGCCCATTCCAATGTCTAAAAACCCATTCTGTGAAGCAATTCTCCTGATGTCAAGCCTGAACCTCCCCAGATGCAGTTTGAGGCTGTGTCTTCTCATCCAGTCACTGGTTTTCTGGGAGAAGAAACCAATCCCAGCTGGCTACAACCTCCTTGCAGGTAAATTTTAGAGAGCAGTAAGATGACTTTTGAGCCTCCTTTTCTCCAGGCTAAACACCCCCAGATCCGTCAGATGCTCATTATAGGACTTGTGCTCCAGATCCTTCACCAGCTCCGTTGTTCTTTTCTGGACTCACACCAGCACCTCAAAATCCTTCTTGCAGAGAGGCGCCCAGAATGGAGCCCAGCACTCAAGGTGTGGCCTCACCAGTGCTGAGTACAGGGGAGGAATCACTCCCCTAGTCCTGTTAGCCACACTATTCTTGATACAAGCCTGGATGGCATTGGTTTTCCTGGTCACGTGGGCACACGCTGGCTCCCGTTCAGCTGCCAACCAGCATCCCCCTGTCCTTTTCCACTGGGCAGCTTTCCAGGAACTCCTCTCCCCTACTTCTTGCCACAATAGTGCTGCATGGGGCTGCTGAGATCAAAGTGTAGAACCCAGCACTTGGCCTTGTTGAACCTCATACCACTGGTCTCAGACCATCTCTCCAGCCTGTCCAGATCCCTCAGCATAGCCTTCCTACCCTCCAGCAAATTGACTCTCTCACACAAATTGGTGTCATCCATGAGTTTACTGAGGTTATACTCAATCTCCTCATCCAGGGTGAGAATAATAAATAAAAGTAGAGATCATTCAGAGCTGTTTGTGTTGGTTAAAAATCAACATGCCAACATGTTGAAAAAGCTGGAATTCATGAATGTATTATGTATCCTTGTGTAGCATATATATATGCTAACTTTCAGATGATCCAATACTGCACAGTCTTTTCTACAGGACATATGTTGCTTGTCATTGATGGCAAGATGGTAGAAAGCGTTCCCTCCTGCTCCTGTCTAGTTATCAAACAAAATTGAAACTTAGTTCTTATGGCTTCCCAATACTCTGACAGAGCTAAGAACACAAAATATGTTTTCTTTTAACAACTTCCAGCAATACAGAAGGAATTTCTAGAATTACTTCCACAGTGACTGTGGCGTTTCATCTCAGTTTCTCTGTGTTCCCAGTAGCATTCATGTACTTTATGGTGTGAGTGTAAGAGCAGTTAAGTTAAAAGGCAAACATTTTTCTTCAATGAGAAATTAATTTACCTCTTTCACTGAAGTAACTGGATGAATGACTTTGAACAAGCACCTCAGCCTGTCAGCATAGCCACATCCCTGACTTTACAACACTCACTACATCCCATCCCATTCATTTTTGGGGACAAGCAGCAACCAGAACATCAAGGAGAGAAGAGAGCGAAGGAAACTAAAGAGTATTTCCATGAGGAAGTGACTTTCCAGTAGAGATTGTAGTGTCCCAGAGCTTTTGGAAAGCCATTGGTAGGATGTCAAAACGAAACAAAAACTTTGCAAGGTTAGATTTAATTCTTGGATGAGCTACTGGAAGGAGACTATAATTTAAGAACTTTGCTTCTAAAGCCACCTACCCCCTTTATGGCTGTAAGAGAGACTAACTTTTATAAGCAAAATGGAAAAAAAGAGTGATCTAGCTCAGACTTAAGATTCTTGAACTTGATTAGTCCGGCTGTTTTAAAAAACCTCTTGAATAAGAACTTTATGTGAAACCCTGATTGAAATGTTTAGTTTCAGGAAAATAAGTTATTAATTTGGCATTTGCTTTTTTGTAAGTTAGTGAGATGAGCTGTGATTCAAAACAAGCAAGATTCATCAGTCCTTAAATGAAAACACTCCCTCACCTACAAACAATCATCACCATTGACAGTGCTTTTAGAATCCCATTCAAAGACGAATTTTCAATAATTTCTTTCCAAGAAACTCTGCCTAGAGAAATTTGAAAAAAATGTATTTGAAAAGACTGTTAAGTGCTCTTTCCTTTTCCTCATATTTTGTTTCTTTAATATTTAAATGCTGTGATTTGCTCTTCTAGAGTATGAATACTTTTTCATGTAAGATTATTTTATGCTTAACCCTTTGAATTAAGCAACTGAACAACTGGATAGCTTATTTACAACCCTGATGTAGCCTGCTATTTTCCACAACTCCTGCTTGCCTACAAATGGGGCAAAGATAGAAATTATGTATCTCAGACAGCGACAGGGACAGTGGGAATTTCTTCTTCACAAGAGCTAGCTGAGCTAAACTTAGGTGAAATTATGTTATTTAAACACTGACATACAGCTTTCTGCCTTGGCACCAATGTGTCCGTATTCCCTGTTTATACAATTTTGACAAATTACAGTAAAATAGTGAGGTTGCAGCACACATCTTTAAACTTATTTGTAAGGTAGAGTTTTAAAGTATTTCTATGGCCAAGGGAAAAAAAAAAGGACAGGAAATTCAAGGAATTAAAATTTAATTTTTTTGTCTCTCCTGTGACTTGTTTGTAACTCATATTAGGCAAAGCTAGTTGTGCTTTGCTATTTGCAAGGTCTCAAGCTCATGCTCCAGGATGTTGCTCTTAGACATTATAATCCAAACAACTTCACTGGAGTTGCAACAGCTGTCACTGGACTACAACAAACCCACTGTACCAGATAGAAGATTCTGTATGTGTACTCTGCTTATATGTACAAAAAGTATGGTAATGAAAAGATGAATTTAGTGAGTAGGAGGATCTCCAATTATAATACTGACCCTGTTTCCCAAATAAACAAAGTCAACAACTGTTTCAAATTAAAACCTCAAATTCTGAATCAGGCAACCTAACTGGCAGTGATATTAAAGTATAAATCACTGTAATTTCAAAATTATTCAAAATTCAGAATCTTTAAATAAGAATCCTTGCACACATTTAATTCTGAATTAATGTTGCTTCCGAGAGCTGAAGAAAGAATCACCACACAAAGAAGCTTTGGTGTCAGTCTCCTGTATGTACAGACAGTGCTGTCATGCCATGGAAACGGTGTTTTTAAATATAGAAACAGTGCATCTGTATGACTTACTTTAAAGTAGAGCTGTGTTTTCAGTCAGTGGCATCTGCCAGATTGTGGGTGATGCTAGATCATGGCAATATGCTTAAGTTTGTGAGTTTGTGTATAATTACATTACAGGGAAAAAGAATGTGCTTCACTGCCAGAAAAAGAGGAGAGAATGAAAGAGTGAAAAGAGCTACTCAGTGAAGAGAAATTCTGCAACACAAAGCTGGAACAGCTTCCATATTCAGAATTTGGATGGTGAGAAGTAGTGAAGAAAATGTTTGCTGTAGCTTTTCATCTTGACTTCATTCTTCTGCTGTTATGTGATTTAACCAGTCATCTTAAAATGTGCACATCTTCTTGTATACCATAAGAATGTCTTTAATCTTTATCAGACCAAATATTAAATTTCAGTTTCAAAAATTTTCAATGTGTTTAAATTTTCCTATGTTGGAACTAATGATCTTTCCATCTAGGTTTAAACCACAACAATGGTATAGATACTATCAGTTTATAGTGTTATTTCATTACAGAAAGAGAACTAACAATTCAGCCTAAAAGGAAAAGTTAGTAGTTTGGCCTCTCTTGTTTCCTAGGTGAGTCTTTTCATCATGCTCCCTTTCCCCTTTCCCCCATCCTTGCTACATTCTCTTAGCGATCCACACAACCCAGTTCACCTCACACGAAGAAGCAGGAGCCCTCCTTACAATACTGAATACTTCATATAAAGCACTTCTGTTTTGAAACATGCTGGTTACAGTACTGCACAGGGCTATGTCCCACATGGTACTGTTCACTGAATGGCTGCAGGAGGTTTCTTTCAGAAACACAGAAAACTTTTCAATTTCTCTGCTAAAACGGGGGCCAAAATAAGCTTTTCACTTCTGAATGAATGAGAGGTGGATTTGAAAAAGCTGTCATGCCAGACATAGCACCCAGGACTTGCCTGATAGGTCAGAGCAGCAACAACAGAACAGCTATTTCCACACCCTATGTTCATTCCCAGTATAGAAATACTAACAAGTTTTGGTAAGTTTGTATAATTTTCCAGAAGTGTAGGCATCATAGAGGGTAAGATTGTTCAGCCTTGGTTAAAGGTCCCTGTGCAGCTAAAGTTTCATATAACCTCACTAATTTTAATGTTTTCAAGTTACAGCATTCGCCCAAGACATTTCTCACTGATGGAATGAAAATAGTACTGGTAACTTTAGCTGTCTGACTCATCCACCAGTGATGAGGGGGAGAACTTTGCCTTCTAGCTCATTCATTTTCTGTGGTCTAGTGTTCAGCCACGACGTCTTGGCTTGTGCCTACTTTATCTGGGACTTCCAGATGGTCTCTTGTCCAAGTGCAGGACAAGCCCAGGAATGCTTAGCCCCCGAGATCATTTGCATAAGATGCAATGCAATTGGAATTGCCTTTACTCTAGCTCCATCTTCAGTGGAGTTCAGACCATTTGAGTATGTCTGTCCCTTGGTGTACAATAAGTTTAGTTCAAACACTACAATAGTTTGCTGATTGTGCATTGCATTTACTGGGGAAGAGTGGAGCAGGTAAAACAGATTCAATGTTTAGAAACAATACTTAGAAATAAGCTGAGAATTTTTTAAAGGATTTTCAGAGATAAAATCCTGTGCTTTTTCTCTCTTTCTCAAGAGATTCTTCATTTTGCTCTTCAACACCAGAAAGCTCCTAGCTTAATTCATCAAAATGTACTCTAGTTTGGTAGTTGATGAGAGATGATTTCTCATTTAGAAGCACGTCAGCCTCTCACACATATATAAAAATATGACAACTGGAGGTACAAAATCAGAAAAAGAAAGCAACGTAATGGCTCATCAATCCTATGGCTGGTTGCAGCATAGTTAAGGCAGGGTGACAGACTTCAGTATATCCAAAAATGTAAAAATGAAATTTCCTAAGAATAAAAATTAGGAATTAATCAATCTAGAAATAGTCAAGACCTTTTTGTCAGTCTCAAAGCATAATATCACAACATTAGGCAAAGAGCGTGACAGAGTTTTTGTCTGGAAATTAAAATACTGGGAAAAAATGCTCACATACTCCAGCACAAAAACTCTTTGCCACAGGCAGCATTCGCTCCTGCCTAGAAAAAGGCAATATTGCTGTCACCATGAACAAGTGTTATAATCTGTCCAGTGATAAGCCTGGAAAACATTGTGTTAAAGAAAGGATCAGCTGTCCACATATGAGAAATGGTGGGATAAGAAGCTTTGATTTTATTAGTTCTGTAAAAAGGCACAAGCAAAAGATAATCAACCTTTATAATTCTCTGCTTTCTTCCATTCCCATCACCAGAAAAGTTGAGAAAAGGTCCTAAAACTAAAAGATGTGTGTGAAATAAGTTACTGTGGTAGTCTGGGATTGGCAAGAGACTGAAGCAAGGCAGAAAACGGTTTCTTGTAGCTTAAGAGGGATCAATTGATGAATGCTTTAGGCTGCTGGCAGCCAGAGAGTATAGGAATGGATTTGTTTAGTCCTGTCATTTGATTATACCCACTGAAGCTCATTAAGAAACAATATCATTCATAATCATTTTCAATTTGTTGAAACAAACAGAAAATGTGCCATGAAAATCTCCCAGAGTATCTGTTTCCTATTTAAAAGAGAAAAAAGAAAAAGTAACAGTCTCAAGTGTGAGCACTCCTGTGTCAACAGATCTTGTCAGCAAGGAAAAACAGATTTGCCCCAAAACAATAATTAGGTGCTTCTGAAGGATGTGGAAACCAGTCTTGTGTTGAGAGGAGAGAAGTGAAATACGTAAGTACGATGTAGCCATTATAGATTCAAAACTATATATAGCATCATATGTAGTGTATATAATTTCTGAGAGATTCCAGAAGGGTTTTATATACAAAGAACAATGCACTTCGCTAATGTGCTAAGATTTGTATAAAAGAAAACTTTTTTTCTTTTTTTTATTGTTAAGTGGAAAAAGAGCTTACTGTAATGAGCAGCCCTAGATCCTGGAAAAACTTCTGAATGTGCCCAAGTGGTCAGAAGAAATATGTGTTCTAGATGGAAAAGATGATATTTTTAAATTATTCCCTTATCCTGGATTTGGTTACATTAAAAACTTTGCCTTTTCACTGATGAAAACAAATTCTAACCAAATTCTAACCAGATCCCCAAGCTCAATGTAGCTTAGAATGGCCAAGCATATTCTACTGAGTAACTGTAAATTAAAAGATGATTCAGATCTTACTTACGGAACCACAAATTAAGTCTCTCCATTGATTGTAACAACATAGCTTAGGAGATAAAAACATCTATGCCAAAAGCCATGGCACCACACGTTGTGTCCGACACCATATAGACCAGTATTGTCACTGCTGGTCACAACCAGCACTCCACAGGAGTTATTCATGAATAACCTACATGATGATGAAGCCAAATCTTCCCTGTCACAGAATCCAGATGGGTTCTTCCCCTTTATGTCTGGCAGGGCAGCATGAGAAAATGAAAAGGCCTTTTTTAAGTGTAAATACTGCTCAGCAGCTACTAAAGCATCAGTGTGTTAACAGCGTTATTCTCATCCTAAATCCAAAACATAGAAAATTAACTTTATCCCAGCCAAAGACAGGATAAAGTGTAGGATGTACAAAGATAGCGTAGCAAAAGTCTGATACAATTTCTTGCAGGTTTTAAATTCAGCAGCAAGCAGTTGCACACTGAAGATTTGGTGAATACAGAAATCTTGTCAGACCAGGATGTTTTTAAAGGTCTAAAAGTCTAAAGAACAAACACAGCTCTTTGAGACACACACACATACAGAGAGGAAGAGTTTTCTGCTACAGCTGTTTTCTTCTTGTTCCTACTTTCACTTTAACCCCAAACGATTCAGGCAGTTCTAAGTCTCCTTAAAGGTTCCCTTGGATCAACAAGAATGGTTTCTTTATGTTTCCCGGTCATTCACCTGACTGTAGCAACAGCAACCAATCATTTGAGACATTTTAAAACAAAGTTTTGTTTATCTAAGCACTAAGAAGGCCCAAATACATAGAAATCAGTAGAGCAAGGAATATATTACTGCTGGAAATATTTTGGGTGAAAGATGGTTTTCTATCTCTGTGCAAGATACCAAATAAGCAGTTGGAATGAGGCAGACTAAAGTACCACATAGCAGCAAGATATAAGAGAGAGGCCTTAAATCTGTAGGCAAGCACTGGGAAGCAGTAGTGAATTGTTTCACGTATAACTATGGGAATTTCAGAGGATGTAAACCAGTGCTATAATGTTGGAAGCAATGCTCTGACAATGTCTGTTATTTACCTCTTCATTGCCCTGGCACACATGACCAAAGTAACTAGGTGCTGTTTTCAAAAATGAAACAGCAAATTCAAAGGGTTATTTATAAAACTAATCCTGATGATCAGTGCTCTAGAAAACTGCATCTTATATGATGTCACTTCATATGGTTGGTGATTGCCCATTTCTCTAATTTGTTGAGGTCTCTCAGCAGGACCTCTCTGCCCTCGAGGCAGTCGAAAGCTCCTCCCAATTTAGTGTCACATTAGCAAGAACTGAAGGATTAGAGGGTGTCAGAGAGGAGTTTCGTAAGTGAAAGCAGAGTAGGCTTTGGCAGTGGCAGAAGAGGAGTATTTCAATAACTATTTTATGAGGCAGAGGGTGAAGAAAGACACAGAAGTCAAGAAGATTATACATCACAGAAATACTCAGAGGGGTAATTTTGCTTCCATAGATTTCTCATCTGAAAGCCTCCTGGATCACTTGAGCCATTTAATTGAATTTAATCTTCTCCTTGAGAAGGAGAAGATTAAGATCCTCCTCTCTTCTATTTGAGAGAAAAAGGAAATCACCTCAACCACTTTAAGCCTCATACTGGCACAATTACAGTAGGATGCAGTAGGATGGCCTTGGGGGTGTCTTGAGAAGTAAACATGTAAGTTGTCTTCATTCATTAAAAACATGAAATTTTCCAACGAGACATAGAATGATAGAATCACTAAGGTTGAAAGAGATCTCCAAGACCATCAAGTTCAACTTTTGACCAAACACCACAATATCAACGAAACCACAGCACTCAATGGCACATCCAATCACTTTCTGAGCATCTTCTGGGATGGTGACTACACCATCTCCCTGGGCAGCCCATTCCAATGTTTAACCATCCTTTCAGGGAAGAAATTCTTCCTGATGTCCAGCCTGAACCTCCTCTGGTGCAGCTTGAGGTCATTTCCTCTTGTCCTGGCTCAGGCTGCCTGAGAGAAGAGGTCGACCTCCACCTCCTTACTGGTAGTTCTAGAGAGTGAGAAGTTCTCTCCAAGCCTCCTTTTCCCCAGGCTAAACCCCGAGTGGGATTTAGTCTCTAGACACTTCACTAGCTTTGCCACCTTTTTCTGTCCATGTCTCAGCATCTCAGTGTCTTTCTTGATGTGATGGGCCATATTTTGACCATAAAGCAATTCTTGAAGGAAGAATTTTAACCAGACCACAAAGAAAAAATGTGTTTCAGTCAAAGCTAGAGGAATCATGAACACTTCAAAGGGTGAATTCTAATCCAAAGGTCAGAGTGACTACAAAGCCCTCTGTGTTTGTGGTAAACAGCAAACCAGCTCTGAAAATCCGACAGACTATACTGAGTAGGGAAAACAATGTAGCCTTTTATTTGAGCGCATGCACTCAACCAGCAAGTTTATTGCATTCACCCGTAAGAAAACAGCTTTTTTACTTTAGGCAAATAGATAAAGCTCTCTCAGTATTCCTTTGTTTCCCCTGTCGTGTGTATGGTGCAAACATTGGGCTAGTGGGCTGGGAGTACACCTGTTGGAACTGAGAACCATTCCACTGACGTCAAGGACGCTGACCTCCAGCAGCACCAGGTGAGAACCTGGCCTAGAATATGTTTTGATATTTGCTAAATGTTAAATTTTTTAAGCTTCTGTCCCTTTTTTCAATCAAAAATCTGTCTTTCCCAGTTGCTGCCCAGCTCATATACCCCTGTGAAATAGTCTGAAATCCAGTAAAAGAAAAGGAGAAGGAGGAATTCATAAATAAAGCAAAATTTAAAAGATAAATATTTCACTTTGCCTTTTGATGCCTTTAATCAACTTATTCTCTTTAATTTTAGACACTTTTACAATTAGCATTCTGCTAATTGTTCAGACTCAGGCTGATAATGGCAACTGTTCAATGATTTATTATATACTTTTTAAAAGAGATTTTTAGTATAATAAAGCTTCTCAGAAAGTAAAAAATAGCACTGAGATAACAAGAATCTCATTCCTATTTTTCCTGTGTTCCTATATCCTTTTTCAAGGATAGCATTGGACCCTAACTTTCCAAGATCCTTAAAACTCACAACTTCTGCTCAAACAGACACCTGCTCTATTGACATGGTGCACATGCAGCCTTGTATGGATCTCTCCCAGTGGAAAGGGACTCTGCACAGCCTCGGAATCAAGAGTGAAGTATCTGCGGCACACTTACAGGCCACAGGGTTGCCAAGCTGGTGGAGAGGGCTTTAAATTAAAATTGCCAGGGGAGGGAAACTTCAGTCCATCCCACTCTTACCAGTTTGCTGCCGGTGTCAGCAATAGATGCCCAGAGCCTGGAGAGGGATTGCATGTCAGCAGGAGTACCTGCAGAGCAGCACAAAGCAATTCCAGCCATTCCGGCAAAGAAGTCAGACTCACTGAGGGGCCCAACTTAAATGCCTCTATGCAAACGAACAGATAATGGGAAATAAGCAAGAGGAGCCAAAGGTATGACCATGCTGGCAGGGCTATGATCTTAGTGGCATCATGGAGACATAATGGGATGAATCCTGTGACTGGAGTATTGGGATGGAAGGACACCAGCTCTTTAGGAAGGACAAGCAGGGAAGACGAGGACACTGGTGCTCTCCATGTCAATGACCAGCCAGAGCACACGATGCTTGATGTGGAGATGACTGAGAGCTTACAAGTGAGGATTAAATGGAGCACAGGGATAGGTGACATTGTAGCAGGGGTCTGATACAGGCCACTTGACCAGGACGGCCAAGAAGATGAAGGCATAAACAATCCAGGAGGTTCCTGGAATGTGCTGAGGATAATTTCTTCTCCAAGTGATAGGGGAGCCAGTGAGGAGAGATGCTATGCTGGACCTTGTTCTTGCCAACAAGGAGGGGCTGGTGGCAAATATGAGGCTTTAGGACAGCAACCATGAAATGCTGGAACTCAAGATCAAGGGTGGTGAGGAGGGCACACTGCAAGCTTGCTACCTTGAAATTCAGGAGAGCAGACTTCAGCTTCTTCAAGCATCTGCTTGGTCACATACCATGAGATAAAGCCCTAGAGCAAAGACGGGCCTAAGAAAGCTGATTAATATTCAAGGATCACCTACTCCAAGATGTTCAACTCTCTCTACTCTCAACTCCAGGGTCTCCAGTATGTTGTCTAGGACACAGACATTTGCCTGCCATTAGACATCTGCAGGATCCAAGAGTTCATGGCAGAGCTCTTTCTTTAGACTCCCTTTACAATCAAGGGAGAGAAACAGTCATTCCTTGGCTGGGGTGCCTTCTTGAGGCACCTACCTTAAAAGAGGATCATCTTAAATGCATATATTTTCTGCAGTGATCTGCATGTCTGGAGTAATTATTTCAGAAAAGATGTTAACATTTAAGACATGCAAACTGAGGTGCACAAATAAAAATAAAATAAATTAGAAAATAAAATTATAATAAAAACAATACTGAAAGAAGCTACTTTGCAGCTACACTGTCACAAAGATGTTAACATGGGTCTGCCAGCCCAGAGGACCATGTGGCAGGAAGCAGTGCTGATAGCCAGTGCTAAGAGAAACCAGGAAGGTGGGTGTGCAGAGGGGAGTCTGCTCCCCAACATCATCCTTATCCCTCTCTCCCCTGTCTTGGACACTCCATACAGTAGATGTTTCCTCAGGCAGATGTCGACCAAAAAGACAATCACCAATATTTCATCAACTTTTTTTTTTGTTGTTGTTTTGTTGCATTTATTTTATATACGTTCGATCTCCAGCACATTTAACCATGACTTCCGCAAACTCATTATGCATTTCATTCTTTGAAAGCTCCAAGGTTTGTTGTCCTGGACAGTAAGTTGGAGTCCTCGGGACAGTAAAAGCCGGAGTTTTCTGGAGGTGTGTAGCTGTTTTAAGTTTGGTTTCAAATCACTTCCTCACTTCCTCAGGGAGCAAGTGTGCCCTCTTGAGTTACGCATAATAAACTCAAACATGCACAGGCTGAGGACTGTTTCAGCTCAAGGAAATTATTTGGCTAGTGACTTAAAGTTTAGGAATGAGCTTATCTGCAGCCATAAATCTTTATTGCTCTATTTATGTTAGAGAAGGCTTTGACATACACACATATACATTTTTATTGTCACAGATTTTTTTCAAAGTCTTCCTCCACTTTGGTTTACCGTAGTTTGAAGACATTCTAACCATTTTTTCTTTGGACTTGTTTAGGATGACAAGTGACTTTTTAGAAGATTTGGGGAGATTTCTTTGTGAGTTACAACAATATATGATATAATGTAAACAGCTTTATTTATTGGATATAAAAATTCATCTATAACTGAACGCACACTGGATCATGTGCCTGTTGCGGAGGCGGTGGGGCACTGCACTGTGGAGCAGGACCAGCATATTGCAGTTGACTTGAAAGCAATAGTCCTATCAAATTTGCACACCTGAGCCACCATGAAATGATTTCACCCTTAGCAGCCTGATCTCATTTGCTGGCAATGTGAAAAAGAGCCTTTTGTCTCCAAGGCCCCATTTTGAATGCAACATAAACTGGTAGCAAACAAAGTAGGCATCTAGCTGCCATCTCTCAGTAGCTTGTTGAAAATTAATTGCATGCTGTCACATACTTTTAGTGATGTGGTGTGAACACTTCATGCTACCTGATCCCATTCTTTCAGCATATGTGCCCTGTTGACCATGAAACCATTTAAAAATACTTTTTTATGGAGTTTAACACCAGAGGAAACAAATAAAAGACCTACACTGGCCTCCTCTGTGTCACAGGTGATTGCATTGCAGTTAGTTATCCTTGTATTGAGTTCAGTGATCCAGGAGAGGCTGTGTCTGCCCTGTGCTGGGCACAGCCTGTTCCAGCCAGCTCCAGCAGATCCACTGCAAGACACAGCTGAGCCCAGCAGCCCCAATGGTGGTGCCTTGGGGAAAGTGTACTTAGAAAAGGGCAAAATACTGCTTGGTGGAGAAGGGTGAGGAAAGATGTGAGAGAAACAACCCTGAAGGCAGCATGGTCAATGGAAAAGGAGAGAGGGGGGGTGCTCCAGGTGCTGGACCACAAGGGCTCTCCAGCTCTTCGAGAAGACCACGGTGGTGCAGATTGTTCCCCTGAAGCCCATGAAAGTCCACAGTGGACCAGGTATCCAAAGAGCAACCCACAGCAGACACCGTGCAGGAGCACGCTTGAAGGAAATTGCAGCCTGTGGAGACCCACCACAGGATCAGGCTCCTGGTGGGAACTGTGGCCTGTGGGGACAACGCCACACAGGGACAGGTCTTCTGGTAGGAATGATGAACCTGCGAGAGTCCCACCCTTGAGCAAGGGAAAAGTGTGTGGAGGCAGGAGCAACAGAGGGGAGTTGTTATGGACTGACAACAAATCTTTTTCCCCAACCCTCTGCACCGCTGAGGGAGGAGGGATTATAGGAATTAGGTTTGGTAACTGAAGATGAGCCTGAGAAAGGGAAAGGAAAATGGCTACAGGTTGTGTCTCAAAAAACAAAACAAAACCACAAAACCCACCAAAGTTGCTATCATTCAGATGCTATTTAATACAGCATATTAAACCAGTGTTTACAGAGATCAAATTTAGTTTTAAATAATCAAAAAAATGTCCTTCCACCAGCCACAAGATCCTGGAAGGTTTTGCAAACTAGACTGAACAGATGTAAGGCTTGTTTTCTACCTGTCAGTGACTAGACAGAGTGACTGCTTTGTCTTTCAATATTCTTTTTGATTAAACCAAAAAGAGATGCCTTAAACCATTTAAGTTTCACAGGAGAAAGGGTTTTCTCCCAGATTCTTGACTGCTTTGTAGACTTTTCCCAAACTCTGAAGTATCCCACATCCTTCAGCAATTCTGGTTATCAGGATGAGTCTAGCAGCATCTTACTAATGCTGGGTTTACAGGTGAGAACATGGTGCATCAACATGTATTTCTTTATTCTTTTTCATATGTCCAGAACATTATAACAGTTGTATCTGTCCCAGCCTTGGATGGAGTAATTTATCTAAAGTATAAATCTTTGGTTCTAGGAGAAAGTCTCTAAACTCTTGACTCTGCCTGCATACTTGACTCCCATATAATACTTGTATTTTTCTGCACTTATTCGTATCGTATGGAGTGACTCACTCAAAGTGCTAGAGAGAGAAGTGTCTTGCATCTCTGTAATGATGCGGGGAGAAAATTAGGAGTGTATGGGGACATTTTTTCCTAATTTTTTTTTGTTCTGAGCTTCATGAACATCTGCTACTATCCTGGAATGAGTCATAACTTTAAAGCATAATTCTACAGTACATAGTGTAACTTTATTCGCTAGATTTAAGTGGGTGTGTGATCCCTGTGTAAAATATTTATGCTATTTTCTTTATACAGAAATGCCTATTTGCCTCGATTTGCACAACTTCTTTTCATTACTGAGCTGGTTCTAGCACCCTTGAGAAGCAAGGGAATGCACTTTTTAAAGAGAAATGAGGAAAGGTGGGGTCCTGCCTTGCTCTTGGGGTGCACCGAGTGCAGGGAGCTGAAGCTGGGGTTGAGGGGCTCTTAGCCCCACGTGCTACCACTGTATCTGCAGGCGATGCATGACTCACTCTCACAGGACCGGCGAGTGACTGCCAGAATTAGCATCCAGCCTGCAGTTTTGAAAAGAGCTGGGCCCTCTTTGCCGTAATAGTTTATATCACATCCTGGGATCCCTTACAAAGTAGTATTTTTATTTGCCTCAGTAAAGCATCCATCAACAATGTCTATTTTTTTCAAGTGCAAAAAAAAGCACTTTTTAGCAGAGTTTGTGCTTCCTCCCACAGTTCTGATAAGAGTATAAAATTTCCTGCACACAGATTATCTGAATCTTTTGCAAACGAGGGATGTTTCAGGCCAAGGTTCAAGAAGTACAGCTATTGAAAGAGCTGGATTTGCCTTAGTTTGATTTTTACTCCTGTTGGCTTACAGAACTTAAAACTCATGTTACAAGGAATAGCCAAAAGCTAATTCCATTTGGGAAAAAAATGAATAAAAAACCCAGGCTTGTATGAACAGGACACAACAACCTTCATCTCAGCTGATTTTGATTTTAGAATATTATTTACTATACTACAGCAGAGAGCCCTCTGGCTTTACAAGAAGGTATTTTATGGATTTATTCAGGTGACAAATACCGTGGCATGATTTTATCAGGATGATAAAAGAAATATGTTTACCTTACTCTGACGTAATTTCAGGCTTACTTTAAAGGACTCTAAAAGCTAATTAAACCAACACAAGTATTCGTGCTTCATTTCACTCAGATATTATTTTAATATAACTTATAGGAAAGTACTTTCTAGACAATTTCACAGTGTGAGCTGTGGAGACCTGTTTTTGGTGGCTATGATCTCCTGACTAGAATTCCTGTATGAAACCACTAGTATAACTGCTGTCTTAAACTGTTGAGCACCAACATTTCCCAAAAATAGCCAAAACTACATTCAGACAGAAATTATTGTTGCTGTAGGCATTTAGGAACATGGCAGTTCAGTGCCACAATGCACTCTGTGCTAATTCAAAATCCAAATGTATTTTCATATAGAAAGTATCTATTCTGGCCAATTTTTACAGTGGTTGAGTATTTTTGCAGGGTTTAGAGCCTTGCAACAGAAACAAGCAAAGTCTAAAGTAATAAAAAATATTCCTTACATTTAAACTCCTCTTAGAATTTCCAGTCAGGAGAGCTTATGGTCCAGCTATCCTGAAAATACGTCATAAACTTGGGAGACTGAAGAGGGAGGGAAGAAGAAAAAGACGAAAAATAAAAGTTGTGTCATAGTTAGTTTCTTTGTATCTTTGGTAATTAAAAAGCAAAATAGATAACTTTTACCTTCTGAAGCCAATTGTTTACTATCTGGTTCTTGACTATCTTGCATGTTTTTAATTAATTTTATGTTTGGATTGGAAAGCTCTTACCCCAAACGTCAACTTTTCCCTTTTGCATTAGAAGATTTTTAATGCTCTGGTGATACTGCCAAGAAAGTTTGACAAAAAAGATTATAAGGTAACCTGAAATGGCCCAGTTCGTTAGTCTTTCTGGATGTGAAGTATTCTTTTCCACAGGCAACCTCTAACAAAATAGACACAGTGTATATGGAAAGATCTGGAAATATCAATTAGAAATACACTAAACAGATCTCAGTTTTTCTAATAAAATACCTTATTTGTTCCACTGGCAGAGACTATAGTTTCCTGACCAAATTACCTTAATGGCATTCAATCAAGAGAATTTCCCAAAGTCTGTTGTAAAACAGAATAAGTGACCTAGAGCTATGTATAAATAATATTATCTATTCTCCTTCCTTAAACTATTTGCAAATACTTGGTGATCTATAAAAGGGAAAGAAAGCTGGCAGCACTTCAGAGTGTTTCAGGCCACCTTTGTCTTATGCTTTTATTTTGCAAGTTAAGAAATGTAGCAATTTACTTGAGCATGCATAAACTTAACCAAGCTTTTATCTATTCTAAGAAACGCAGCACAGAAAAACTATTCTTTGTGAAGATGTTTGTAACCATGACAAGATAATTCAGGGCCAGGGCTCATGAGCAAAAACTGGGTTTTCTGGGGCCTTTCTCTACTATGTCCGTCTAATAAAATCAAAGAGATGAAAAATATGTTCAATCTTTCCCAAGAAATAATAAAAAATGGGGGAGGGGGGTTTGTACAATCATCTTCCTCAAAGGAAATTTTTCCTTCTACTCTTAAAAAAAAAAACCCCAAAAACAAAGAAGAAGAAATAAAAATGTGGAATATATTTAACCAAACTCTTCCACAATAAATGAGAAATTGTGACATTATTTGGCCCATGAGTGTACACAACACATTTTAACCTTGTCTCAAGCATGGACTTGTCAGTGGTATACTATATTGCAAATAAATCTACTATTAATTACCCCACATGGGTACTCAAAAACACAGTTTTATTTAGTCCAGTTCATTTAAAGAAGTTGATTAAAACACACATAGCCTTAAATTTGCAGTGTTGGCTTTCTCCACTGGGGAATCCTCTTCCATGTCAGATTTCCCAGCAAGTGGTCAGCAGGGTGCTGGAGATCGATCTTCTGCACAAAGGAGGCTGTATCTGGCAGAGCCTTCTCTGTGAGCACTCCAAGACTTAGAGCTTACTCCTTCTCTCATTCCAAAATAGCCTGAATTTGGGGACCTTCCAGGGCTGCTAAAAAACCATCTGTTTTGGAAGTGGGAGAGTTTGGAAAAGGCTGATGATGTACTTGCTACAACAGAGAAAGGCAGAAATGAGCTTTTGTAAATAGCTGACTAACATATCTTCTTTTGGACTGGTCCCTTTTTTTCAAAGTCTGCATCACATTGTTAGTCCTCATTTCAGGTTTTTAAATCCTGGAAAGAGGATATTTCTGTTATTGCTAAAATTAAAAGTGTGGTAATTAACTGTGGAAACTCACAAATATGAAATATCAATGTATATTGCACACAATTTCAGTGATTTCTAATGCATGAAAAAATGCTTGAAGACTTTAAAAATTATTTTTATGGAAACCCTGTCGACACACAAAAGCTAAAAATGTTACTGGAAGCTGCATTGAAAGGTATTGATTCATTTTCACACTTGACTTCATTGTCACTGAATGTGTCTGGACAATGTTACCCTAGAGCTGCATTGAGATCTGTGAAGGCTAATTCTCTTTGTATTATTATTAAATGTAATAGTGGTCATAATGATTACAAAGGGGTTTTTCAATACAGCGTTTCTAAATCTATATATGGAAGACACCGAGTATATTCCTGCCACAAGAGCAAAAAAACAGTAAAAAACACCCAAAAAACTCATGATGATCCAAATTCTTTGTTTTGGAAAAAATAAAGAAGCATCCTAAGCTTGTCATCAATATAAGAATGTATTTTAGTACCTCTATACAGCATCTCTGAGGACCTTAATAAAACAAACAGTATACTCAACAAAAAAATCAGCAATCAGATTCTGAGCTCTTTAGTTCTTAATGGAACAAATTAATTGGATATGTTTTGTAACTATAATGGGGAAAAAAAATCTCCTTGCTGTGTTTGTCAGCTTTGTTGCATAAATGAGTTGAGTGCCATTCGAAAATAATATCATAAGAAATCACACTGAACTTCCAGATGCAGCTCCAGAAAAGGATTTCGTTTTAGCTGCATTTCTAAGCTTCTTGCAGATGCCTTAAATACCATCAAACACCTAAAACAGCACTAGATGTGAGAGCTGAGGTACCTGAATTCCTGCCTCAGACAGCTGGTCAGCTGTGAGTCTCTTGAGAGCCCACAGATACAACAGGGTTATTGACTTCTATGGAAGCTTTGGTACTCTAGTTGAAAACAACTTAGGTGTCTTAACCTGAGCTGAATCTTCCATTTGAGAAGGAATTATGTGGCTATTTTGCCAGAGAAATCCCAAACTGAATAGACACTGGTGAGATTTTTTTGTTCTTCTCTACACTTTTCTTGAGCTTGCGTGGTTGGAAAAATTACACTGTTCAACAGTGAGCACACTGCGAAACTTTTCCAAAGGACATTTTCAGCAGCTTCTTTAGAAAATCTGGTGAATAACATTCTGGAAAAAAATAAAATCATTAACCATTGAGGGAAGCAACATATCATGGTCATTTTAAGAACATATTCTATCATTTTTCTGTTTGCAGTTGTGAATGATATTTGCATTTTTGAATCTCTCAAGAGCTGTGTCCTCGTCTCTAAAAGTTAGCAGATGCACATGCCTTCTAAGTCAAGATTCTCATGCTTTCACAATCCAGGAGTTATGGCATGGCATATGTTGTCAAGTCCTGTGACACTGTTTGACAGCTTTCTGCTGTATTTATTGGAGAATCTTTGAATAAATCATGGTATAAGAGAAGCAAAATGAAGCTAAGAAACACTCATTAGCATGCAGGAATCCTAGAACCCCAGTGCTATGAAAGAGCCAATATAGTTTATGTAAAGTGGAAGGAAGCTGGCTCTATGGGAGTTTAGGGGAATGAACAGCTTTCATCAGAGAAGAGCAGATGTACATTACACCATTTATTATAAACGAGACCCCTGGTAAAGTCATTCAAACTGCTAAGGGAAAGGATGGGTTTGCTGTCTCTCAGGCTGGGCTTCCTCTCCCCTAAATTAAGCACCCAAGGTGTAATTACATGATTTCTCAAGCTGCATTATTCAGTTGTCCTGGATCAGCCAGTTAGTTCTTTCCTAAAGTCAATGGACGGCAACCTAGCGTGATAGAACTTACCCCAAACAGTACACATGACATCCTCTGGACACACCTAGACACGAGGCAGGTTGGGTCTGCCATGGCTGCACCTAGGGGGTGCATACTTACTGCATGGAACACAGTGTCCCTTCTCCATGACTCTGTTTGTGCACAGACACCCTTCACTGTAGCTGTCATGCCCCGCCCCGCCCAAAAAAGGCTTTGGAGCCGCAGAGTTTTTTGTGCAACTGCAGATCCTACACGAAACACCAGGCCAAGGAAGCGTGAGACAGACCTCCTCCTGGACACAGAAAGCACATTCATTTCCAGTTTTCAAGCAGGGTTTCTTCCTATCCCTTTACTCCTTCCCAAAAGAATTGCAAGTTCTGTCTCTTCACAGCCGTCTCTGGCCCCTCACCATCTCTTTAACAGATTGCTGCAGCCAGGTCTGCCTGTATTTTGAAATATATGAGTCTCTCACTTCTTCCACATCGCTGGCTCCAGTGCATGGCTTCTGCTAAACCTAAGATTTGGAATATCATAAGTTCCTGGGTGAATTAATCAGTGCAAAAGAATGAAACAGACTAGTCTCCATTCAAGAACACAAGAGAGGAAAGATATCTTTCCAAAACTGGGTTGTGGTCTCCAGCCCACAGTCAGAAAACAAGAGGGTGCCAGGAAGCACTCTTTGAATCACCCCAGAACTCACCACAAAGTGCAGGACTATTTGTGCTTTTCACAGATAAAGTGCTAGAAGAAACAGAGTAAGCTGAGAAGGAAGAGATGAAATTGTAATTTAGAAGGAAAAGATGTTGGGGGAGGGGGACTGCTCCTGTGTGGACTTTACCTTCAAAACAATTTGTCAGTAAGTACAAAAAGCCACTCTCCTCGGATGACAAAAACTTCACAAGTCTTTAGAAGCATTAATCAAGTTTTGCTCACTTCTGTATGAAGTGAGCAATGTGCAAATACGATTTTTTAATGAAAGCATAGCACAGTTCTACATGCAACATAATTTTGAGCTGCTGTTAATCTTTAGGGATATAAAAGTGAAATATATGTGTTTTCTCATAAAGAAATTGCCATAGAAATACTGAACACCTCAGCAGCTGGATTAGGACAAAATGAGCAGTGTGTCTACATTGCAGAAAGAGAGGATATCACCTTTCAATAATATTTACATAAAATCCCTTAACATCTTTAACTAAAAGCTGGGAAAATAATACCTGAGATTTTCTACTGCCATTTTTAAGAGCAATTTAATTTAGCTTTAGTTATGTTCATGTTCCTTTTGGATTTATTTTTGACAATCTGCAAGTGATTGCATTTCATGTTCATGGAAAATGGATTTCAAAGTAATTTTAAAATCCAAATTTAAATGTAAGGCTAGAAGGCATTGAGACTGGAAGTCTGTGCATGTTTGTGCAATCAGGGAACAGGACAAATACCTTATGTCTTATCAGCACTGCCATGTAATCTAAGCGGCATCATTTCAGTTTGTAAAGTTATGGCCCTTCAGTAGAGTAACATATCAGGGATCATTATAGAATAGACTTGAATTACAGATAATTTAGAGAGAAATTGATCTGTTCACATAAAACAAAGCTAGGTTCTTTAGAAACAGTTAATCCTAAGAATTATTCATTCACGTCTTCTGAGAATGGAATATGATCAAAACCTAGCTATACTTCCCTGTTCAATATAAATATCTAGAAACATTGAGTTAAATGCCAGCTAGAAGGAATCCCTCTTGCATTTAACTGAAACAGAAGCTTGATACAAACTCTTGTTTAAAACAGTTTATTTTTACTAAGACAAAACCTTAAATCTAGACTGACATCTCAGATTTAGGCAGGGGATTTCTGCAAATCCGAATGCTAGTTCAGTGCCACAGTCATTTCTATTTGGCATCAGACCAGGTCTTGTTTCTACTATTTTTGAAATCACAGACAAAACCACAGGCAACTGGATCTCTCCTAGGAAAAAACTGGATAAACAGCAAAAAGAGTATAATATTCTTCCATCTTTTAGTCACAAAAAGAATATTATTTTTATTTCTGTTCTCCTCATTTTCACTGTTCAATAGTTACAGTACTTGAAAGAAAAAAAATGAAATATGTGTTTTTACTACTTAGATATAGTATTGTCCTAAATTCCCAGCAGATTTTAACTATATCCGAACTGCTGATAAAAAAACAAGTAAAGCAGCATCCCTCTTCTCTCTTTTCAATGTGAACAAAATTACTATTTCAAAGAGGGCAAGACTGGGAAGAATCCCTCATTAAACCAGTCTCAGATGCAAATTCTTAGACAACTGGAGGTGAAAATGTAGCTAACAGGGACACATTTGTCATTGTCTCCAAAACTATTTTTCACTGTATTATCTTCCCATATCTCAATCACTGTTTTTAATCCAAAATGTGTTAGCACTCTTTTTGCAACTAATTATGGTCATCGTAGCACTCAGTTCTGCTAAATGAATAAAATACCTTCTAGGAGTATGAATGACTGAGTAAACTGGATTTAGCCTGGAAAAGAGAGAGCTGGGGAGGTGGGGGATGGAATAGAAGTTTCCAAAATTACGGTGACATAGGCGGGGTGGATAGGGCTTGACTGTTCCTTCTTTTTTGCAAGAGAAAAAAAAAATACTGGATAAGAAAGAAAAGAAGATGTGAGATTCAAGGAGAAGAAAATTGTCTGACACCAGACACCTGGCCATAAGAACTCCTTGCCAAAGGATGCTGTGGGTGCAAAGTTTATGGACAGCTAATGACAGTCTGAAGAAACAGATGGAAAAGACATTCACTTATGGTCACTGAAGCCCCAAAAAACACATATAGCTCAGGAAATTCACAGAACCAAAAATAACTAAATCTTAGGACAGAATTATTCGGTACTTTTCTTTACCCTCCATTTGCACATCTGGAGTCTGGTGCTGGAGATATGTACTGGGCTACTGTCATGATCCTGTTATTGAGGTTCTTGGAAATACCTCTGCCCAAATTAAGGTGCAAATGAGACCATATGCCAGTCAACAGTAGGGGTTTTATTTGATAGCAAGTATGTGAGAGAGAGAGAGAGAGAGAGAGAGAAAGAAAGAAACAGAAAATAGGTGGGGGGTAGGGGGACAGAAAGAGAGTGACCAGGACAGAATAAGGAAAATATCACCACTCCATGGATCCCGATGATGTTCTGTTGATCCTCTCCAGCTGCTCTTCTTGGTGGTGAAGGTCCTCCCAAAAAGCACAGAATCCCGTGGGTTAATGTACCCTGGAGCCAGGTAGCAATGTCCAGGCATGTCCCCCTGGGGTGGGGGGCACTCTCACAGCAGACTCTGGATCTCTTGCATCAAGGGCAGTCCTGTGGTGCCAAGCCTCCAGGGAGCACTTTGGGGGGGTGTTTGATGGATTGTGACACCCCCTCAGCTGCCTCTCACGTGAAAGTCCCGTGGATGTGGCCTGGGGGGTTGGGGGCTCCACAGCTGGGCCGGTTTGTGTAATGGAGGATGGGTGTTTATTGCCTTGACCAGAGGTTACGCCACGCACCCAAAACCTCCTCCTCCCCCCTCGGCTGGGGGGGAGTCCAGGTAAACCTGGCTTCTGTGAGCTGTGCTCTCCCCCCACCCCAAACTCAGCCAGGGATGGTTCTCAGCACAGCTGGTGGCTTTGGCCTTGTGCGGATGCATACCTGTCCCTCAGCCTGAGGTGACTGAACAATAGGTTTCCCTTTATCCAATCAGCAGCTTGACTTTCAGTCCAAAGTTCCACTCTTCAGGGAAGCTTCTTTGGTTGTAACTTCTTTATAATGAGCAAAACTTTATATCAATGGTTGAGGCATGAGCTATTTTCACTCTCTGAAATCTACCAGTACAGTTACTGACTCTGTATGGGCCTGCTTATTTTCTCTGTGAATAACAGTATGTTTATTAATAATGAGTGGCTTTATTAATTTTTTCCACAACATTTTTTAAAATTAATTCTTTCAGATTTTAAAAAATATCTAGATTTCAAGGCATTCATTTGGATGTAAAATTGTATTTAAAACATGTCGTGATCTGCAGAACTAGGGTCCAGAAATGTAAAATTTGTTTTGGTTTTTTTTTAATGAATTGGTGAATGCATGAATGAATAAATTAGTTTGCATTAACTACTTCTTTAAATCTAACCAATGCACAAAGCAAATTTTACAAGGTTAAGGAGAATAATCTGGTGCTTTAAACATATTCTGAAGTCAGATTTTTAATGGACTTTGCTGGTTTTAACACCAGCATGGAAATTAAACTCCAAACAAGCCACTCCCTCTCCTCTATCCCTTCCAGTAAGGGAGGGGCAATAACTGAGAGATTATTAATTGAAATAACAGTTTCCTAAAAGTACAGAGCAATGGAATGAAACGCACAACAGGAATATTACTAGTAAAAGTATACAAAAGATAAGGTGTTTTACCAGCACAAGGGTATTCACCACTGGGAACAAAAACAAACCCTTCCCGAAGGTCACGCTCGCGTGGTCTCCAGACAAAGGCAATATGGCCACTGTTCACACACATATGCCCCATGGTATCTGGCAAATGGAGAACTTCCAGTTCTGGAGCTCCTTTTTTCCTGCTGAATCCATATCCCGAGCAATGATGTGGATGGTATGGAATAAAACACTTGATTGCACCCACACAGCACTAAAAACTCCACCCCTTACCCAGTAACCAGAATGGAGACTTATTTCCACAGATCCATAGAAACAAGGAATCCTATGGAAATTTTAATGCATATTCCTTAGTGAAAATCATAAATAAACTGCTTCATATTTGAAACTGAAAAACTGACCTCCGAATAATCTCCAGTATTCATAGCATCTGAATTATTACCTTCAGTGAATATCACCAAATACAGATGGATGAAAATAATACTTTACACTTTTTAAAGGTCAAATATGAGAGAAGTTGTGCCCAAATATCTGTATCTTTTCATCCGTTTTCTGTGTTGGATTACATGGCTTGATCACATGTGAAGACCTGTAGGATGTCCAAATGAGGAATGGTCTTTGCAACCTCTCTCAAGCTGCTGCTGTTCACACTGACTCATTAATTTTAAAAGCTACTGACATCTCTCTGCCTGGCGTTTCCATTCCTGGTGCTAAAGCACATTAAAATAAAGTTGCTTTGTTTTGTTTTCTGACTATTAAAGTCTCACTGAGACTATAGGCCTGATTAACCTGTCAAGGAATGTCAAGCTGACATGATTATAAATAGGCTCAGACCAATGATGTAAACACTAAAGGCTATTTAGATCCACAGCAAAAAAAGCAAATTTTCCCTGGGTAAATCAGAGCTAAATTTGTCAAGCGGTAAGATTCCTCCTTATCAAATCGTGCCCTCCTTTTCTTGCTGTTCAAATGCATAGATTGCTCCTGCATATACATCTGCCACAACACAATCCACCTTTGTGCCTTACACCCCAGGTTTGTATAACAGTTTCTGCAGCCTAGACTGGGTAACATAGACTCTTGGAAAGAGCGGACTTTTCTCTGTTGTTCAGGTGTTCATATGCTTGGTTGTAACTTCTTTATATCCCACTTTATACAATAATGATCCCACCTTTCCAATTATAAATCATGTGCTTATTATCAGATCTACATGTAGATTTAAGTGATTGTTTCTACATGTATTAGAAACTGTGCTATAGTCCCTGACCTTGTATCATTACTACAGGCTTCTCGCATCTCCTGTGTACTATCCACTAGCTATATGCCTTTCTTGATATATATATATTTGTAACTTATTGGATTTGACAATTACAATAAAGTGTTAGATTATAAAAGAAATGCCCAAAAGCAGGACTTGGGCAGTATTTAGTGATCTGAATCTCAAACCACTGTCATAAAAGCCTGTACTCAGGCAGTAATTCTACCAACTATGCCAGTGCTTTAGATGCATACACTTGATTTATCTCCTTCCCTTTGACAGTGACTTCTTAGCTCATACCCGTGCTCTGATCTGCCTATGTATGAGCAGCCTAGAACTCACCTCCTTAGCCAGTCACTATTCAAAGACAAGGCCTCCTACTGAGTGAGTGGGGCCTCATCTGATACGGGCAGACCCCTAAAATTCCATGAGGAACTTTTCTTTGTTTATTAGTAGAACTTCTGGACGAGGAGATTGGAGGACGTGAAACAACTTCATATTTTAGTTTAGCAATTAGAGTACCCATACAGGAAAAACCCTTTCTTTGCCTGGTGGGATTCACATCCCGATGCCTTAGGTCATTATTTTGTAGGCAGAGCATTATCAGAGTTGTTCCTGTAAAAGCTGGTGCACTCTGAAGACCAGATGTCTGACGAACAGGAAGAAGGACTGTTTAAATCAGTGGTTGCAGCTATTTCTTTTGAGAAGCTATGTTGATTTCTGATCTTTGTTCCCATTGCTCTTTTAGCCCTATATTTCAAAACTGCCTAATATAAAATATATTAAAAGCCTGAAATTCTCTTTATATCCCACTTTATACCTTTCCAGCCTTAATGCCCCATGCTGCATTGTGTGTTTTTAGCACAATCAGTCTTGAACTACCTTCTTAATAATTCAGCTTGAGGAAAAGGCATCATTTCTGGAGATAAAAAGAGTGAGTTCTTCTACACCTTGTTAGCAGTGATGTTGTTGTTTAATGTTTGAGGTGTCTGAAATCTCTCAGTTTTCCAAGGGTGCTAAGTTCAGTCTGTGGGACAATGTCACAGATGCACAGATCTGAAAAAGGTCAGTGTCACTCTTCTTGATGAATCTTCCAAAGCCTTCCCCATGTCTTTATTTCTGTTTCCATCCACTCTTACCCCAGGAATCGAGTTCCTAAATGGAGAAAGGAGCCCTGCTCTTTTGGGGCTGGCAAGTGGCGGCTGCAGGTCCACTCCTTGCAGCCTGCAGTCCTTTGTCCCCAGGAGGTGCCAGCACCTGCCCACAGCTCTCAGTGAGATATTTGATCCATATTTGACCATACCACTGGTACCTGGGTTTCCAATTGGATGGTTTCAGAAAGCTCTCTACTCAAGGTGATGATGCCTTAAATGTCTCCAGCACTCTGTCTGGAGCTCAGTCTTCCCAAGTGGGCATTATTTTGCTTTCAAACTTTCGTTGTATGTTCCCTGGAGTTGTGCACAGAACCAAAATAGTGATAATTTAATGGGACAGATTTTTAGATTTATATCATATTTTCTTTGTACTCCTAAGAGGCTTGTAGCATACTTTTAACCACAATAAGTGCTTTACCTCATTGACTAAAGAAAGAGAGCCAGAAAAAACTTCAGGTCTGATACTAAGATTGAAGATGTATTTTAGTCTGTCGTATCCCAACTGAGTAAGAACTCAGAGGACAGAAAAAACAAGCATGTAACCAGAACCATCACAAAAAGTCTTATCTGAGGTACTGGGTACAGTCGTAAACCCTATTGTCCACAAATGGCCTTTCCTGTTGCATTGTGGCTGATGAGCAGCTTATCCACTTGACATATTTTGAGCAGATGCAAGCTGGCTTTAACTTACATTGCAAACATTTGGCTGTTGGTAGCACTCAGTAAAAATGCAAGGCAAGCTTTACCATCTCTGCAACCATGCATTTATTCCATTAGGATCAGGGACAAATTTTATCACACCAAAAGATCATTCAGTTTAAGCTGATTGTACTGTAATACATAGCTGTAAACACATATTTCACAACGAAATAGCATTCAAAAAAGTACAATCTCTTAAACACAGTCCAAAGGCCGAAATCCATCTTTCCTTTGGCAATGTCATCTGATGGTCAATTGATCTCCATTGTCAAGCTGAAGTGACAAAATGTAATTGTTCATTTGTGCACAGCTTCTTATTAATGACAGCAGAGTCTAGCAGAAACTACTGCAGGATACTTTCAAAGAATTATGAAGAGATGCAAAATTCAAGGCCCATGTTCCACTTCTGATCTTCACCAGTAAAACTCACTAAAGGAATTCCCGTGATAAAATTAGAAATGGCATGTAAAAAATCAAAAAAAGAAAAACCAAAACCTATCTTTGAGCTGAATGCCACATATGGTGTTTACTACCATGTTGATGATATTTCCTCAGGTTTTTAGGAAGAGAATTGGGGGATAACTTAGACCAGAGCCTTCAGAGCCAGCTGTAAAACAAGTAAAATATATTTACGGTGATATACCTACTAAGGAGCATATAATCTCTTAGTTAAGCATTTCAGTTTCTTATGCTTAATGATCTTTGATATTCCTACACAAACAATTAATTATTAAGTGTTTTATAAATATTGAAACACACATTTATGGAAATAGATCAGTATAATAGCTATGATTATCCTCTCGTGAGGAACCTAACTATGAGGGTTACATTAAAATACCTTCAAGGCCACGTGTTTGAATGTTCATATAACATATTATATGAACTGACATCTAGGTGAAAGCCAAAAGAATATTTTTACAAAGAAAACAAACCAATCATTTCAATCACTGAAAAAGGAAGGAGCAGACCTAAGTATCTGGTCTGCATGGTGAATTGATGGAAAATTGCATCACAAATTTCACTGTCATGAAGGGGAAAGATTCCTATAAAGACTTCTCCCATTATGGGTCACCTTGCTTGTGCAAGAAGGAGACCCACATGTAGATGTAAGTAAGGAAACAAAGAGGCTTTTTTCCTTCCAAAAATACATTCTGCAAGAAAATACCAGCTTAGGTCCTGTGAAATTAAGTCTCATAGAGGAAGAGCAAAGTATTATTTCTGCTTACCCTAACTCATCACCATATTCGACACACTGAGTCAGATCGCCAATTTGCATAAATCAGAGAAAGTCAGTGAAGCTCTATTGATTCACACAGGCTTATTTTCTAATCCAGTGGTATTTCAGACCATATAACTGTGATTTAAAATGGAGCATGATCTGTTACATATTCCTAAAAGAAAAAGAAGGCAAGGCAACACAATGAATCAGAGTAAACTGAAATATGTGTAACCACATAACTACGCTAGCCAAAAGTAACACTTCATTATTGCAGTTGGAGTTACATTTATTAAGTTTTCTCTTTTTCCTGTTTCTTTTAAAACTTTGCAATGATATGACAATAAGATTCTCTTGGAGAATCAGGCATGCAGAGAACACAGGCCTTTCCACATGTCCTAGGCTGGAACACAACACATTTTGAAATAAAAACCCCAGCTGCAAAATTTATCTGAGGGAAGTAGAGCTAAGACTTCTGAATTTTTTCCCTTGTGTCTCTTTCTGTCAATACAAATCCAAAACTATAAAAACTTGTAATGCTTTGAAATACCTACAGCTGTGTATAATTAGTCCATTTGGGTTTAATATATTCTCTTTCCTGAGTTCCAAGCTTCTTGATATGCAAGTTAAAGCAACATTCTGTTGAAAAATATGAGTTTCACTGAGAGAGCTGGTTAAAATGCACATGTGAAATTGAGTACCAAAATATGGATCAATCCAGGAAAATATGATTGAATAATAATAGGGAAATTATTTACTAAATGGAAAGCAAAAGTTGTCAATTTTCCTCAAGGTATATTGTCTGCTTGTTACTTTTTAATGTGTTTGACACAAAAATGTAATCATAAGCTGTTAAAAATGTAGTTCAGCTAAAATCTTCCTGGTTCACAGAAGAAACCTGTAGATATTCCCTAAAATATTCAATTAGCCTGGGGTAACTTTGATCTTTCATAGTGAGCCTGTATTAAAAACTCAGTCTGCAAATAATGGAATAATTTCATATTGTGAGGATCCAAATTTCTGAAGTCTAAATGGAACAGGGCACACTATATAAAGCAAGAAATTGCATTAGGCCAAGGCTCTGCAGGTAGCACTATGAAAGATAAAGGAAAAGAACAAATGATCCAATAAAAGAAACTTTAGAGCAGAGTAATAAAGTGAATGGTGTCTAACCGAGATACCAGATGGCATTTATCCAAAAACTTGGGAACAAACCTCATATGTGGAATTGATGAACTAGTAACCACAGCGTGTAACCTGTAGCTTAAATCAGTAGAAGGCTCAAAGCAGCAACAGTGACAATAATTCTTTAAAAAACTTCATGTATGATCCTGGAAACTATAAGCCAGCCTGATAACTAAGTTAGGCAAACTGGTAAAACAAATCACAAACCAATAAATAATAGCAATAATAGATCAATATGATCTATTCAGTCTTTAACCTTTTGAAGAAAATAATTCCAAATAGCACATTTTGAAGGAGCCAAGAACAAAACTCTGTTGGTAAAAGCCTTTGGATAACATAAAATTATCTGTAAGGACCCTCATTAAACTATTAAAAATATGCAGCTGCCATTGGATAAGAACTAGGGTGGATTCAAAATAAAAAAATAGGTTGGGAACAAGTAATTTTATAGTGCAGGCAGATCTGCAGAGATATCTCTGACTATACTACTTATGGGTATATTGAGGTGCAAATACTGCTGGTGAGCCACAGTTAGTTGCGGGAGTTAAACTTGTAGCATTTTGCAAAGCACTGAAAAATGTACAGTATTGCAGATCTGAATGATAGATGGCAGATGAAATTCACTGCTGTGTATGTAGAGTCATGGACAAGGGAGAAAAGTTGCCTCAGACTACATACACATTGATAGACTTTTATTTAACAGCACTAGTCAGCAAAAGGATCTTTGGGACACCATCAAGACCTCTCTGAACACCCTGACTCAGCAATGATCAGAAAGGTAAAAAGAGTGAGATTACTGGGGAGGAATGAAGAATAAAGCAGAGGATACCAGTATCTCACTCTACATATCCATGTCTGGCCAACCTCTGAGCAATGCATGCAGTTATAATCATCCAGTTTCAAAAGGGGTCTAACACAATAGAAAGATTTTTAAAAAATCATTACAAAAATGACCTGAGAATAAATCAACTTCTGTAGAAAGAGATAAAACACAGATTAGTACTCAGACTGGAAAAGCAAAGATTTGGGGCAGAGAAATGTAATGCTACATACAGTCACAAAAGGAATGAAGGCGGGTGACTGGGGAATCATGATTCATTATTTCTCATGGTCACATCTGGCCCATTGATTGCTCACAGAAATTGTTGTGTAGCAAGAGAAAATGGGAGCAAAAGGAATTGAAGGAATTCTGAGAGACCTACTACTTAGTCTTGTCCCAGATTTTATTCTCCTTCCCTGATGGAGCCAGTGTTTCAGGCTAGATTGATCTTTGGTGTGATCTAAGCAGGCAGTCCATATGATGCCTTAGGTTTTAACTTTTTATTTTTCAGATCCTGTACTGCCTAGTGTGTAACTCTGAAGTTTTGTGTGGGCTGTTAACTGCCGTTCTTTCATGCTGGTTAGACAAAACAAAGCGTCTCTGGGTTTCCACTTCAAGGACACCTAGATTGTTCCGGGCTCCAAAATGTGTAAACTAATAACCTTTGAAGAGGAGGGGCAGACTTGGGGTAGTTACATCACTAATGGAAGTTATAACTGGAGAATTAACCCAGATATGCAAATGGACCAAACTTATAAAAGGGTGAAGAACTCGTGACCCAGGGTCCATCTTGGGTGTAGCCTTTGGCCTGCCCAGGGTGTACCTTTGAACACCCCTCAAATAAATACCTACTTTTATTCTCTTATTCTTGTCTGGCCTCTGTTTTCAGGTAGCCACTTCCAGGCATCACTTATGGCCTTATGTTCCATGTGCCTCAGCAATTCCAGAAAGTAGCTGGATATAGCAACAGAGAAAAATATATAAATCTGCTTTCAGAAAAGACTGGAAACAAACAGGTTAAATTCTGTTGCAGCTTTCATTTTTAAACAAAACTCTTTCCCCATCACAGAATTATTTATTCAGCAGTACGGTTTGTTACATTGCCTTTTTCCTATATTGTACATGTGAATGTAATTTTCACCCTCAGTGCATTTATAATGTAGTTTTTCTAATGAATATTATTTTGTATTTGATTAATAATGTTTTATCATGTCTTAAAAATTGTGTCAAGATCATTAAAGTACCAAACCAGAAAACTACATTTGGACTGTCTTTTGTCTTCCATCCTAAAAATGAAATATCCATTGCACTACATAATAATTTCCACAAAATAAATTTACTATGTTTTATATTCCAAACAGTACTACTATTGCAATCTTAAATTCTATTTGTTCAGTTAATGTCATGCATTCTTCCAACTGTAAACTATTGTCACATTTTTCAGTTATATCACATTGCTCTCCGTGAAAGCACTTTTCAGCATGGGCCAAAACTATTCCTACCACTAAAAAGGATCCCCAGCGGACTATATAATCCTGAGAAGAGCTAACATCAAGAGTCACGGTTTTCAATCACATGCCAAAAAGATACATTTGGACATCACTCTGCCTCCAATTGAAATCATTGGTCTAAATCAGTGTGACCAAGGAGTTCCAAAGGATTCATCCTGAACTTTGAATATATAAGAGCAACAGTAATTCAGTTGCTCCAGTAGATGCAACCATACACCCTGTGCCAGGCTGCAGGATTCCACTAACGGCATTGAAATTTGGAAAATTTCTCTGTTTGCACTGGAATCTGCTTTCAGATACAACCATAAACAAATAGAGTAACTCAGAAATGTCTCTGGAATTAGCTCTCATCCTGCAACATATTTAAGCACGAGCTCAATTTTAATAATGCAAATAATCCCCTTTATACAAAAGACAATGTGTGTATGTAATGCTAGATTCATGCTTCTATGCTTCAATGCTTTGGAACATCACCAACACAACAGTTAGTGGAACTATGTATGATTTTAGGTAAAAGGTTTGGATTTAATTCAGTAATTAAATTAACTGTTGGACAAAAGCATAAACTGTATTTTATTTATTATATAGTGCATTCCAACTAAAGGCTGGAAAAGTGTGGAAAACCATGATGGGATGGTAGATGTGCATTGCTTTCTTAAGCATATGCATGGAACTACTATTATGTTAACCCCTGCAAGGAGACATACAAACTGACTCGTGCTTTTGCCTTGAGCAGGGTTACAGAAATCTTAATGCAACTAATGCTGCAAGTGGAAAATATTTCCCACATTTTTGAAATGAGGTAGAATAATAAAGTCAACATTTCTCTTCTCTAAATACCTCAGCAGAACTCCTGCTGTGGGGCACTATAATCCGGTCACATAGTTCATTTTGGCCACCGTCTCTTAATTAAATGCTCATAATAATGGTCAAAGCAAGTGACAGTAGAATTTATTCATTACCAGACAAAAGCATAACTAGAGGTGTTATGCCTGATGGCATATAATACATGGGCTTAGTTTTCCTCTGTTTTGTTTCCCTTCATCATTTTCAGTATTAAAGAACAACAAAATCCAATAACATGTTTTTCTTCTTAGCATTTTCACTGCAGGAAAAGAGCAATTTCTGAATAACATTTTCAAGTGAGCTTGCCACAGAAAAGAAAGAAATAAAAAGTCTTGAATCAATGAGGTTATAAATGTAATTTTAATCCATTCTTAATGGCCCATGGACATGGTTCACTGAGGTTCCTGCCAGCAATTTTCTGCTGTTCCTTTGGAAAAAAAAAAGTAATTAATGAAACAAGTTGAAGCTTGTTGTGTAATCCTCTCTTGAAAGTTGTATTCGTACATTTTTCAATAAGAATCAGCAGCTGATTAAATATGTACGTGTCTGAATGCTTGGAGCTGTTGGAACAGAAACTGCTGCTGAATATTAGGTTTATTAATACTGCATTAGACTTCTTTTTTTCTTTTGCTTTTTTCTCTCCCACTCGTGATAGAATGTGATTTGCTTTCAGTGAAGACATCCTTGGATGAACTAAAGTTCATTAGAAAACAATTGTATATCAGTGAAATCTATTAAATGTAATTACAGACAGAGAGTTTACATCTAGTTTGGATCCAAGTTCTCAGAGAATAGAAATCTCCCTCCTGGAAGACATGGACATGAATCCTTTGATCCGAGGAAACAACAGAAGCTGAAGATACCATTTCACTTGCAGGCATGTTGGTAGAGAAGTCACAGTAGCTCAATGTATGCCCACTGTCCCCTCCCAAGCTGCCCACAGACCTGTGAGAAGTAACACCCCCTCCACCTACTCCACTCCTGAGGAGGAGAAGTAGCACCCCCTCCTCCCACTCCACTCCTGAGGAGGAGGAGACACACCTGGAAGTGCAGCAAGCACTGAGTGCAAAGCAGAGACCTGTGCTTCTCCACGCCTCTGCTCCTCGTCCTGCTGCCTGGCTAACCTAGGTCTTGGAGTTCCCCAGTGTCCTGCCACACTTAAAACAAAAGAGCAACGCCTGCTTGGATTTCCTTAAAGAAATACGACATTATCTACCCAGAGAAGACAAGCACAGACTCTTGATTCAAAAGGAACAGACCTGTCACCAACGTCTCTGTCATATCTTTAAGCCTTGGAGTAGAAGAAGGATTTAATATATGCAGGGTCTGAGTTCCTGTATGTTTGTAATCTAATATTGTAATTAAGCCCCTCGGGAGCCAGAGAGCTGTGCTAGTGGTTCTACTGGGAGGCTGAGCTATGTACATTTTGTTTGCTTGTTAAATGGAAGAAATGGAATGCCAGCAAAAAGAGGAATTATGTCAGTAATGTTTTCCCTTGCACCCCACTGTCTTAAACATCCTTAAAAGGAGAAGATTGATGCTGAGAGAGCTATGACAGGAACATTTTTAAAGGACAGAAATGCAAATCCAGGTTGAGAATTGATAAATATGACTCAGGCTGACTTTTTTCCACCTATTCTAGAGGTACTTGTTTCTAGCATCAGCTTCCTTGTCAAAGGCTTCAGCACTCTTCTCTCTGATCCATTCAGCTTCCTTCTTAGAAGGATTCAGTTCTTGATTTCCAGGATGCACTGTTTTATTTTACGTGAAAGACTTGATGGGGGAAAAAGAAATTCAGAAATCCCTTCCAAAGTGCTTGTAGCTGTTGATCAGCTGTGAAGATTCACATATTCCAGGTCATCATTAAATCTTGTACTGAGAGTTTCTGGAAACTTGAAAGAGCCAAAAACTCAGCAGGGATTTCTTCCCCCTGCCCCCCTGCTCCCAGCACCTACTCAGTCTGCACTAGAATCATTTCCTTCCTTCTTCTCATGACCTAAACATAAGTGCCATGGATACATAAACCTCTCTGTCAATGCTCTTATAAGTAGTAGCACAATATTGACGGGGAGAGATGTAGAATTGATTTAGGGCTTGGTTTTGCAGCTGCTCAAGTTTGAAACTACCACTGCCTTCAAGAGGAATTCTCAAGAGGGAGTGGCTACAAATTCAGGCCCAAAGAAAGCAGTAGCACATTGACAGCTCAGCCATGCAGCCAGACTCTCCCTTCTCCCCATGACCTGACCTGACCCAGCTCAGGGGATCCAGGCAGAAGAAACAAATGGTGGCTGGAAGGAGAAATACTGGAGATGGAGTTTGTCAGCCATCTCCCTATGGCACCAGCATCACCACAGGCTGTAAGGATAGAACCAAAGGCTAGGAGACAGATGGACAAAATTATAATGGAATAAACTTTTATTCCAACTTTGGTAGATATGAAGCATTAGAAATTTAGGTCATGTCCTTTTTCTCTTTCCCATCTCCAGTCATTTCTTGTTTGCCTCTTTCTGCAGTCATTTTATAGTCTAGTTTGAAGCAAACCTTAAGATTCTGGAATATACAAATTTGAAAGGGCATCAAATATTAGACTAATTAGCAAAAACGCAACAAATGCAGTGAGAATTCATAGAGAGTGACCCCTTCAAGTGTTTTTACCTGTGTATTGCAAACATGCCGTGCTAGTTTCAGAGCTTGGGCAAACAGGGATTCATGTTAGAAAATGTTCTGTGTTTTTGCTGAGTTTAGATTCTGTTATGACCCCATAGCTGATACTGGTAACAGAGAGGACTGTCCTAATTCAGACAAAGCATTGGAAAATTCATTATACACCATTTTTGGCTTACAAAATTGACCTTGTTTTTTTCAAAATGGGTATAGAGCTCTGCAGTGAAACTCAGAGCTGTTTAAAACATGCCAGGATGTGGTGTGTTATGGACAGTGGTGCTAAGACTGGGCTTGTTTAAGGAGATCTGGTGCAAAACTTCAACCCAGAGATTTGCTCACTGTCTTCCACGAGATTCCTAAGTTTCATCATTTTGTCAATTCTCTATGTTCATCCCTCTGCTGAAAGCTGCAACTTAACTCCCCACAAGCACATCCTCTCTAAGGTATATCAAGACATCCTCAAATATTTCAATCTTGGTTTTCTCCTCTTTGCTGTACCCCTTAGTAGGAATAAAGAATTAAAAAGCACTGACCAAAAGCAAAAAGTCCTCTGTAAACCCAGCATTACTGTCTTCTCTAGACCACTTCATGAAGAGATTATGATTTCTGCCAGTATGAACACTGTTAAAAGAACTCAATAGCACCACCCTGTAATAGGGTAGTTTATATTTATCGAGACTGTACATATAATTGGGCTACTTTGCTGTGTGTCATAGATTTTCAAGAAGCAGAAGCCAAAAAAAAAAAGTCTTCCAGGGAAAATACACTGGGTTATTGCAGTGACAGGTATAACAATTAAAAATTAAATACATGGTTGGAAAATGTAGCAGATTTAATCTCACTTTCTAACTGAAATTTTCCCAACTTGTTTAGAGTATTTTTTTTTGAAAAATATTTCTGTGATCAAATTTCAGCCTATCAGTTGTGAATAAACTGTAATTTTTTCACATCCACCTGAACTGTGCTGTTGGTCACTCAAAATCCACAGAGCTTCACAGATTTACATCTGTTGAGAATTGAGCAGATTGTTTAATTTGAATTTCCTGACAGATGGCCTAAAATCCCTCTTTTAATAAATAAATTACTTCCATTTCTGCCCAGAATTAATTTATTTTTCTCATGAAGTAAATTTGATTTCCAGATTAACCAAGGCTTACTCATGGGCTTAACTTAACTTCACAAACATTCACACAAATATTTTTATGAAAGTTCTTCAATGGCAAAGATGTTTAAATCCAAGAATGGCAAAGTGGAGATTTCCGTAATAGCTTTCCAACCACCCATAAGTAATGTTCTTATTGTACACAAATTTCACTTCCCTCTGCACTCAGCTGGAGTCTTTCCATGGACTTCAGGGGGAACTAAACTGGATTATTTGAGTCTAGCCACCACAAACACTGTAAAATCTCAGGACATCATGCATTTTTTTTTCTTGAGGGCCTTTGTCTAAGTCTTTACCTCTTCATTTTTGTTTTTTCTATATCACGTACATGCCTGAATTGCCAGTGGGTAGCAGCTCACCCCTGAGGCAACTGTTTCTCCTTCGCACTGGATAATTCCATACTCAGATGTTAGAATCTGAATCTGCCCCATTGTAGCCACTCTAGCAGATTTGGGTCTTTCACCGTATTCATGGAGGAGGAAAAGCAAGGGACTCCCAAGAAAGCACCCCACTGATGCCTTTTCCTGGTCTTAAAATTAAGATAGCTGAACACAGTTAAGAGGGGAGAGGGTTTTTGCCTCAGTATTTATTTAAGGATCCTTAGGTGCACTGAAATGCACATTGAAATGCACCCCGATGTCCCCACCGAAAAAAATGGACACCCACACTGCAATGTGTATACAATTCTATGCCTTGCAAAAATTAGCATATCTATCAAAGATTCCCTAATGAGGCACACGGGTAAGACTCCTCTTCAAGGAACCCTCCCCCTGGATGTGCCTATCTTTGTTTACAGAAGATTTACAGTTTACAGTTTCTGGAGAGGACCTTGGTTTCTGGGGTTTCCAGAATGTTTGGTCTCTTGGCTTAACAGAATATTGGGTCTAAGTGAAGTTATCAAACTTAAAGAATTAAAACTATGTAGGCTAAAAGCACTAAGAATACATAAAAGCTATATAAAAGACTGTATAAAAGGGGTATAAAGGGAGTATAAAAGAAAAAGCGAAAAATCATCGTGGCATCACCACCACCACCTCCCTGGCACCCATCTGCAGCTTCCAGGTGCTTGCTTTCCACACTGCCTCCAGGCTTCCCATACCTCCCCTCCTGCCCACCGATTCACCCCAGCCTTGTGAAATTACTTCAAGCTGGTTTTTCCTGCTTTAAGCAATGGCACTTCACTACCATCCCAGACAGAAGTTCTGCACTAAGCATGTGTCTGGAGCATTGTGTGGTTCCTACAGGCCCTACGGTGCCTATCCCCAGGCACGGAGCTGTAGCCACACTGCTCTGACACAGGCAGTGGCCAGCACCTCACTCCAAATGCACACGTCCCTTCCCCCGCCTGGGCCACAGCAGAGAAGCTGAGATGAACACAGATTATACTCTTTTTAGGCCATTTTTTTGAGGATTGACTTGTCACCTGAAATTGTGACAGTACCAGCTGTTATCCTGTGCAATGCAGCAAGAATTTCCTGCCATCCAGCCAAGTGATGTATGTCAATATGTTTTTAACAGCAGTCTGCTTCACATTAAATATTCAGAGGTGTAAAACTGAAAGGAATTGATAAAGACAGGAAACCACTGTACTTGCAGGCCTGAATATGTCTTTAACCTGAAGAAAGTATGTAAGACAGCACTTACTTTTTACTGTCATAAATTAATTATTTACTCTTATTTACACAGGTTAGCTGTAATTAAATTATGTCTGTTTTGAAATACACATTTTTTTCTGTAGCAGGCCTTTAATTTAATGCTACGTTTTAATTTAAAACTGCTTTAATGTAATAGAAAACAAGTTGGCATGGCAAATAAAGGGCTAATGTGCAGATAGGATTCATTTGCTCATAAATCAGTTAATCTCTTTTAATGGAACTCCTTTAAATAATGCCTTTTTCAATCAGCTGTATTTTTTCTGCTCTTTATATTCCGTTGTTAGGGAACCAGCATTTTCCCAGTGACGCACCAATACTGGCAGGAAGCACGTCCTAAGTGTATTTTGTGACTCATTTCAATTTGCTCTTTGGTGCATTCACAGTTTGTTCATTAACATCAGCATTGGTGGCTAATGGATACTCAGTAGGAAGTTGGCTTTTTTCATGAATATTTAATGGAGCAGCAGAATCGAAGGTGAGGAAGGATTTCACTGGTGACAAAGAGAGCTTGTGGCTGGACAGCGGGCCATGACCCAGTGCACGAGCACCACTGCCTCCCATGCCAGGAGTCCCACCATGGCTAGTACCTGCTGTGCTCCCCACCTCTCACCTGCACACAGCTCATGTGCCTCACCAGCAGAGAAAGGGGAATGATCTCTAGGCTGAGGGAAAATTATATCTTTATACACTGATCCTTGTCCTTGCTTCACAACTGAGCTCTCTGAATACCATGGTTGTCATAAACCTGAATAGAGAACACACTTGGCTGAGTAGTTTTGCTATACTGTGCTTGGCTCATTTTTTCTTAGCTTTTCATCTTACCTTTTTTTTAATTTATTTTTTTAAAGACACTGGAAGAGACATTATTTTTGTATTACCCATTCAGCACAGAAACCTCTAATCATTTTTTGCGCAAATCTTCTGAGACAAAAAGCAGAAAAAAATCATTCCCTTCCTCCCTTACACATTAAAAAAAATCTGAAGGTGTAGCTCATTATTTGTCAAGAATTCCCCTTAGGTGAACTGGTCATAGTATTCAACGATGAATGAGTTCAGGTTTCTGACAGATTCTAGCTCTTGGAAAGCCTCTTAAAGGCAAACATTTTCTCCCTCTCTCTTCAACTGGAGTCCTAAACAGCATCCACAATCTGTTTGCATGAACTGGACGGATGTTACAAGTATGACAATTTCCCCTACTCAGAGCATTCCTTTAGGGCATTCCAGTGACAAAAATACATGTCCATAGGCTCGGGCTCCTGCAGAGCATGCAGTACATACAGAACACAAATAAAGTATGTAGAGAGGGGCACAGGAGGAGGCCTGAAGCTCAGAGGGGAAGATGTCAAAGGCAAGCTCAGGAAACCTCTGAAGTGTCCCTTTGTGCACACCAGGAACCATACACAACCAGGCTAGCAAGTTTACAAGCATTCTCACGAAAAGCAGAGGTTTACATTACAGTTGGCATTATTGATTTTGTCATACCAGGAGCAATAACAAAGTCAGTATGTACTTCAAGGTGCACAGTGATCTTTATTATGCTCTCATATGGTTTTTCTAGCCTCAAGTTGTTTCCTCAGCTTTAAAAACAGTGATGTCACTGCAGGGAGCAAAAAGGAGTGCATTATACTAGGTAGCAGGAGAAAAAAACACTGTAGTCCAAAGGCAGAGGATGGGCCAAGTGCACAAAAGGTAAAAATACAACAACTCATGTCATGAATACTCCTCTGTTTGACACATTTAATATTCATTCTAAAACAGTTGCACAGTCATTTAAAAACAAAAAGCAGATGTTGAAACAAATGTGAAGAAACAGTCAGGTGCCATTGGTAAAATCAAAATACTCCATATCCTGTTTGATTCATGCCTTACAAACACACATAAAGAAAAGGAAACTTCTGACCATATGTGTAGGATAACTGACCCGGTACAGAAATGAAAACACAGGAAGAATAGGGACATGAGAGCTCAAAGAATATTTGGATAAACTAGTACCATGACCTGATACAATTTACCCCGAAGTACTTTAAAAAGAACTATATGAAGTGATGATGAAACTGTTGGTCATAGAGAACAAATGGCATCCCAAAGACTGAAGGTGAATGAGTACAATATGTACTCTTACAGGGAAAAGACAAATGCAGGGTAATAAGTGCCATCAGTCCAGCTTGGGTAAGGGGATGTGCTGGAAACTTTGAAAGCTCCAAGAGTAAGCTTAAGTCAAGCTCAAAGAACATGTGTTTGTAACATGCTATGAAACTGGCTGTGCAGATGAAGTAATATCCTAGAGGAGTCCACTATAAATACACTGCTAAGCAATCTTCTCAGCTAGATCCTGAAACAGAAGTTGTTTGTGCAATTAAAATATAAAATCAGCACATCAAAGCAACTTGGGAGGGCCTGAATGTATTTTTGTCAAGAGTGGAATTCAAAGTGCCCCTACCCTCTGGATAAAATCTGCCAGCTGCAAGATTGACAATGAAAGTGAATAAAAGAAACATAAGGACCAAAGTTGAATGCTTGTGCAAAAAGCAGGTAATAATGGCTCCAAGGGATGTTTATGTTTTCATTGGGTTTGCATGGCAGGGTTTTGGTAGCAGAGGTGCTAAAAATCCCTTACATTTGTGTAGTTTTAAGAAAATAAAAGTCAAATATCTGTTGAGAGACAGTCTAAGTGAATCTGGTTCTGTCTCAGACTGGCAACGTAAGCTCTACCTCCATCAGTGCTATTATTTTGCCAGCCCTCAGGCTTCACGGATATGGTAATCTTTGTTCACTCTCTCCCCTTGTCTTTTCCAGACCTGCCTGCACTGAGGGACAATTTCCCATAGGATTAGCCAGTTACTAGAAACCAAGTGGGACATTCACACATTGTTCTTTTTGCCAGATTCAAACACGGAGAAACTCAGTGAATAAAAAAGGCTTCAACAGACACCAGCTATGTTTTCTCCCTTCTTGCTTCAGTATCACAGGATATGTTAAAACACATTTTCCACAGGTCTTGCTTCCCTCTCCGCTTGCTTTATGATGTTCAGCTCTGCACACATGTGTCCGGGCAGCACAAATTCCTGGTATAATGCAGTGATGCACTCGTGTGCCAGTGAAACTGTCAGGCCACAGTTTTCTTCTGGGTGACAGCAGCTTGTAAGCTCATCCCCCCCAGGCTGCATTTCCAGAACAGGAAACACCTCCAAACAGATTTCAGCTGCAAGCAAATACCAATGGTCTGGAAAGGAAGACTGTTCTCTTACTTGAGAGCAGAGTCAACAGAAACAGCAGCATTCTCTAGCTACTGAAAAATGGAAAAATATTTGCTTAGAAAGGCGACCAATTATTCATTTGACAGTTCATTCTGCTTCTTTCCCAGCCTATGTAGGAATTAACACACACTTACCTTAACTGCTACAACAGATCCATAGCTAATCATTGAAGGCAACATGGTGCCCTTCCTTGTGCAACTAAACCAATCTTTAACATAGTGGATGAGCCATATTTAAAAGCTGTTACCATCCTTACCTTATTCCAGCAGGTTATTCTTATCACATAAGTGTGAGACGGGAGGAATTCTGGACTAATTTCATGCCCTAAAATTTCTTGCTGTGTTGCGCCCTATTCACACTACTGGAGCCCCATTATCTCATTCTAACAACTTCATACACAGCTGAGGAATCATGTACCAAAGCAGCAGAAAATACTGAAGTTTGATAGTAGGATGGCAAAACTAATTGTTAAAATCCTAAATTTCTAGGTTTTCTCTTTGAGATGTTCTCTTTAACCCCCCTTTTGGGTGGCTATTTTAAATTATGAAATTTAAAGAGACTTGGAGGAATTTAACATTTACTCACCAATTTTTTTTTCACCAGTAATGATAAAAAATAGAGTGTTCTTTACCCACTTGTCTTAATATGCAAACACCTCCCTCTGAATCTGCAGCAGTACTTCACTTCTGGAAGTACTATGCATATTGCGTTGAGTGAAATTGTCCATGCAGGTGCAGAAGAAAAAAAAAAAGGAATTTGGTTTTTTTTTCCTCTGGGCTGACATGTCTTTCATCATTCATTTCATTTGTAATATATCACACAATGTCATGTTCTTGTGGCATTGATTTGAATCAGGTTTAGCATGGACAGGTGCTGTTTAAACATTCCCTGCCCACACACAACTCTTCCAAAAAACACTGATCCTTACCTGGAGCATCCCTCTGCTTTGCAGCTCAGGGCAAACCCTGGAGTAGAAATCATCAATGCCACTAAAACTAATTACAAAATTTGATGATTAGTTTTTTTTAAGCAGTGATTAATGGATATTGTCCTACAAAAATCCTCCATTTTCTAAGGTGTCAGTCAAGGATTCCCATTAAGCTTCTTCCTCTGCCACATGCTTTTGTCAGGACCTTGTAAATGTCACATTGGCAAAAATATCAGAAACAGTTTGATAGACAGCACCTACACAGATAATCCTTTTCTGTGCTTTTTTCACTAATGGGTGAATAGACATTTCTAGGAAGCAGATATTCTCATCACACAGATGTCTGAAACAGACTGCCAAGTCCTGCCTCAAAATGCCGCCTGAGATCTACTGCCCATCAAGAGATTGCCCCAGAAATTTTTTCAGACAGTGATCAGGAGCTCTACTTTTTCAAATGTGAATTTTAAGTTCTAAGACCAGTGCTAGCCTTCTGGGATGCACAGAATTAGAGCTATTCTACTTTGTATCTTGCAAAGTCATTGAAAGATTGCCTACAGGTAAAACTTAATGTGACACCAAAAATCTGAAGAGATTTCTTGAATCTAGTATTTAGAATGCACATTGTGGACTCTATTAATCTGCCTATGAGTTTGAGAAGGTCAGCTGAGATGTCCCATTGTGCTAAGCAGAGGCAGCCTCTGAAATTCAGTGGCTGAAATCTTACTGCTATGTCTGCAGCACAGCCTCCTTTTTCCAGCACCTGCAGTGAACTACAGCCCTGACCAAGACTGGGACAGCCCTTTAAAAGCAAGGGAATCCACTGCCAGTCTTCTGTGTAACTGTGTCAAGCTACAGACATTTACTGTTTGCCCTTGATATTTATGATATTGACTGAAGAGGTGGACAAGCTTACGGAAATCATAAATAAAAAGTGAGGTAGACTTGTCTTCCGTGGAATATTTTCCAGTTTAGTCAAATGGGGCTCCCTGCCTCTTCTTGGCATCTGCCAGAAATTTACAAGCCAGGGTAAATTGCAACTCTGGTTTAGCACTTCATTGTGATGCATCATTTAAAAAGTATGACAGCTTTGCAGTTTTCCAGTAATACCAGGAAAATGGAGAAAGGTTATACTTAGGCTTAGCAAAGAGGATTTTGATTCACCATTTGTTCTCCAAACCGAAACAGAAAAAAGAGAAGGAATTTTGAACAGCACTCCAATGTCGGAAGCAGTTTAGCTTCTACAGATGACTTTCAGGTGGCAGGTCCCACAGTACCGGGGGAAGCAGAGGGGAAGAAGAGAAGAAAAATAAATTATTTACAATTGTGTGAGACCCAAACCACTGAAAAAAGCCCACAAAACATAAGAAAAGTTCTCCTGCTCCTACGCAGAAACACAAGAAACCTCAACAGAGCCTCTTGCAGCAACGGTGCTCATTCTCATTCTGGAGCTCATCGGCGTCCATGTGAGAGGCAGGTAACAGTAACAGCTGAGTTATCAAAGCACTCTCGTAATGAGGAAACAGAGAAGCAAAGCAGAAATCCTTCCCTTCACATAAGAGGGCTTAAAGTGCCGTTTGGAACATATTGGAGTCAACATGCTCAGCCAGCAGCACACCCCTATCACACTGCAAACATGCATCCCACCGGCAGGTGTGTCCTCAGAGAGTGACCCAGCAGGAGGCTCATCTCACAGGAAGAAACACAAGCCCACATGCACTGTGTTAGCAGCACCTCAAGGCTCATTAGGGCAAGGGAGGTAGATCTGGAACATATGTCTCAGACTGCACAAAATGTCCCAGTGGACTGTATTTGGCACCTGGGCCACTGTTTCTAGTGATCATAACTTCCCCACGCATAGTCTCACTGATAGGTCCAAGCCATATAAAGAACCCTGAGCTCCCTTGTTTCAAAACATTGTAATCCCATAGTTGAACAAATGAAGTGTTACATCTGTAGAGACACAGATTTCATAATAACATAGAAATCCAGATTTAATAGATATATAAACTCCAATTAAATGTTTAATCCTTTTCACTAGAGTAATAAATAATTCAAGAGAGAGTTCATAGTTTTACTTACTTAATGAACAAAGTATACTTTCATTGTGACACATACCCCACTTCATCTTACCAGGCAAATGGGACAAAGATTTCCAACTTTCCTTCAAAGAACATTTTTAAGTAGAAGAACATCAATAATAAATGAAGGTCGTTTGACTCCCATTTCGCTGCTGCAGTTAATTTGAATTTTTCCTCTTCTTACTCAAGGTCCCACAGAAGTCCTTCCCTCTCTGCTTACCCAGCTTTGCTGCTTTCCATGATGGTGATGTCTCTACTAAACCAACATTAGGCTTGACGCCCGACTTTCTACAGCCATGCTGTCCTCTTAATACCCATTAACTCCACGGATAGCATGGCTTAGATGGTGTGCCAAGTCAAGGCTCCCACCTCATTCGTCTCCTTCTGGTTCCACCATAAAGACTATGAGAAACCACTCTATTTTCACTTATAATAAAACCATTTAAGGTCAGAACTTATCTCTAGAACTTTTTTATGTTTGAAAAACCCAGCAAATAGGACAAATGCCATAGAGAGATTAATATATTAATTTAAAAACTATAAAATTCAGAGCTGCTCACTGAGCAAGTACACTTCTAAGGGCGGGTGAAAATTTCATACAAGTTTGAAAACCTCTCTTGACCCAAAGGACCATTTGGATACTGCACTAGGATGCCAGGAGATACTACCTATCCTTCTGCAATACCATTTTCATTTGCCTTCTCTTTGACCCAAGGAAAATGGTTGCCATTAATGCATTTGACAGCTGACAAACAAAGCTGACTTGGTTTAGTTAATTGAAACATGAATAATCCATTAACAAAGACTATCTGTTTCTGTGATACTACCCTCATTCAGTTCCGTAGGTGTCTTCCAGCTGATTTCAGTAAATAGTGGATTCTGGCTGCAAACTGGTACTGCACACATTTTGGTTATCAAATAACAAAGCACATCGTATATCCATAATATTTTTATGTGATAAAACTGTTACATAGAGCATAAGACCAGTAGTGAACTAACATCTTGCAAGTGGGGTCCTATAATTCATTAAACTTGAATGTGAAGTTTAAAATTGAATAACATAAGTGATGATATGTGTCTTGTTTTCAAAAACATTGACTCTCTACAGGGCCAAGTGACTTTAGCAGTATTTTCAGGGTAGAACAGCTCTCAGATTAAATTGAGTTAACATCCAGTGATATATAGTTTCCTGTCTTGTTGGCAATAAGGGTTTAAGTAAGGCACATTGTGAGAATAACAGGTGTCTGTTCAACTTCTCTGTGACCAACTTGCAATTTTTTCAAAATTACTGAGTAGGCCAAACTTTCCTGCTAAACTGGTTATGATGGTTGTCTTGCAAAACTGAAGTCTCAATGAGACTCTGTTCTCCACTCAGAGAATCATCACACTTGTCTTTTCCCAGTGGCCCACTGTGCCCAATTTGCCATGGTTAACTAAGAGCAGAACTTTTCTGGTTCCAGACTCCTCTTTACTACTCATTCATTGTATTTGGGTTGCTCATTTTCATCCTTGAGAATTGTGCATTTACTTTCTATTCTAAATTCATTCTCTCCCTCTCTTTTTTTTTTTAATAATATCTTGCAACTTACTAAACATAAGGTATTAAAACAAAATAATAAAGACAAAATTAGTATCATCTTTGTGGATGGTGAAAAGAGAAACGTGATTTTGTATGCGACTCCCTGGATACGCACAATTTCTATAGAATTCAGATGGGAGAGATGAAGAAAAATGGTATTTATTTGCAATGACATGGGAAAGATTCTGGGATAGTTTGTATAATTTCTGTGGTTAGCTGTAGCCCATAGGCAGTGGGAAATTAGATTCACAAAGTTTTCATAGTTGATGAAAGAGTAGCAGTGTGTTTAAGAGTGTTTTTTAAGGAGAAAGAAAACATTACTACTGAGGGCAATAGTGTTTCTATGGCGTCCCAGTTTGAGTGACATGCTTTAGCTATCAGAAATGAATTTAAGTAAGGCTAGGCTTCTGCCCTAATCTCTAGAGGCACTCCAGACAGCAATTCATGACATCCAAATATACAGGGGAACAAGTATCAAACAGCTGTGCCAATTTTTTCTGTACTATTGAGGGAACTTGGACAAATAGGTTTGTCTAGGATCCAGGTTCATCTCACCTAACATCCACTGTGTTACATTTGTGCATATGTTCTACTGTAATCATCTACATCCCTTTATAGTCACAACATAAAAATAAAATGCATTCAGCAGATTATTCATCTCATCTTAAATTAAGTGCCTGAAACAGATGGGACAAATCCACCTCTGGATTTGCCTATTTCTCTCAATTGTGAACAGAGGAAACACAGAAGACCCCTCTCGTCTCAAACACCTAACTTTTAAATGGCAGAAGTTACATAAATGTAACCCTGCTCTCAGGAACAAACAGTACCTTTATATAACAAGGTAATGACCCTAGACAATGAAACAGAACATGAACATCGGGTACGGAATATGAAAGGGGGTGGGATAGGAGTGACAGAAACTGGGAAATAACAGCCACTGGTGCAGCACAGCACTAAAGGGCATACAGGGCTTGCATGAAAGAGAAACACAGGTCATAAAACAGCAATATAGTTTGGTGATTCAATAAGGGCAGAATTATGAAAGATATCATGAGCAAAACACGAATGGCTTTGTTCAAAATCTCTTAACAATCATAAAGAAATTATGCAAGGCCTTACTGCTGGACAGCCCCATTGATGAAACCATCCAGTTACCTGCACAGAAAACTTCAATGCTACTACACAATTAATGAGGTCTTTGAAAACCATGATATTCTGGGAAACATTATCTTTCCAGATATGAGACAGATAATAAATGTTCATCCTGATATAGGTCCAGTTAGTGTGACAGCCAGTAGGTTTCTAGGCCAAATCACCAAAAGCAATATTCAAACTACTTACTCTGGCACTTCAACAAACTTTGTTTCTATTGCAGCGTCTCCATTCAAGAGTGAAATGTGCAATTCAGCACACTTCTACCCAGAGCTTCCAAAAACCTGTTGCCTTTCCAAGTCAATGAAAGAAACAGGTTGTGAAGTCAGACAGTTTGCTGTAGAAGCCGAAAACACGGTGTGGTCTTACCTGGATTTTGTACCTTCACTGCTTCCAGGTCCAAGTCTAGTTGATTTGTCATAAACAAATTAGGGTCTACCGCTTACTTCCCCTTTGTCCAGAAATAAAAAATTAAAATTTGTGGGTTTTGTGACAAGGATGAAAATTAGATAAATCACAATTTGGGAGGGCAACTAAGGTTCTGGATATACATCTTTTGCTCCTAATTTCTACATTCAAACCTGGCCTAGGCCATCAATGACTGGAACTCACTACTGCCTGGTATCTCTTTGGTAGTCCATAAGGAAAGAAAAGGTGGTCACAAGCAGGCTCCTCATGGACAATTGTCCCTAACAGAGAAACCATAACCACAGCAAAAAATTACCTGAGGTCATTTTGGACAGCTCCTGGAGGCACTCTGGAGGCTGAATGGGTGCTGAAATGGAAGTCTACCTGTCTTTGCTAGGATAGTCCCTCCATATCTCCTCTTGGACAAGGTAGATCAAACTACTAGTTCTCATTAGGGACATCATCATCTTCATCATCATCAAATTCTAGACATGTAATGGTGGGGTAATTAAAAGCTTCATTGCTGATACTGTTTCCTAAGTAGGCTGAGGTCTGCTTCTAACTAACTGTGACCTGTGACAGGCAATAAAGAAAATAAAAATTAAAAAAAGAAAGAAAAAACCCAGAAACAACACTAGAAGTCATTCTTTATTGTATATGTATATATATATTAAACGCTCTTGTATGCAGTCAGACCATTGCCTAGAGGTGCCAGTATTAAATCTGGTGGTTGGTTTTCGTCGTTATGAGCGTCTGAGAGACTCTTCTATATTTAGTTTGCCTAGTGTGACACATCTTCTATCACAGCTACTCCAAAAATTTCTTTGGTGTAATTCCTGGGTTTGTAGCTTTGAAAGGAAAGAAACCTGCCATTCCTTTACTGGAAAATCTTCAGCAGGAGAAAAAGAAACAAACCAGTGGGATTGTAGCTCTGTATCTCCAGATGAATTAGGCATTCCAAGATAATCTGAAAATTCATTCTTATCTAAAGATGTAGGACAGAACCTATAAAAAATTCAAAATATAATTTCTTCACAGGAACACCATCTATAAGGTCTATGAAATAAAAAAAAGATCTTTCTGAAAGTATCTGAATCTGGACCTGATGCGCTCATAGAAGAGTTGATGACTAATTACTTCTAGCACAGAAAAACAGATGAAGATATAGATTAGAAACTACTGTAGTTAAAAGTAAAAAATGCATTTTGTCCACTTCCCAATCTCTTTGTAAAAATAGGTAAATTTGGCAAAGTCATCCAAACTCTCTCTGGTTTACATTTTGGTCCATGATTGTGATAATTGCTCTGAGAAATTGGGATCTACACTTAAATTATGAGAACAACTCCCAAAGCAAAGTATGGCACACTTAATCTACCAATTTAGACATCCCCACCTGCACCTGAAGCCCAAGGCTTCCTTTACAGCTGATTCTGTCTATGCTTTAGGATTATCTGTGCCACCCTCTATATTACTGATTTGACTTACTTTTTTTGAAAGGATGCAGAGGCTTCAGCATACTGGGAGAAGAGCTTGGCAACTGGAAAAACAAATTCTATTAATTTACAGGGAAAATAACTGGGGTCATTAAAAAGGTGAATTAAAAATTGTATATGACCACTCATCTTTCATGGCTCTGTCCCTTTTTTTTTCCTCACAGGCTATTCACAAATTTCTTTTATTCATTTATTTAGTGCTTTCTCTTTGAACGTTGATTCATGCATTCCTTAATACCAAACATGACAAATTTAGGAAGGATTAAAGACAATAATGATGTTCTTTTTTTATTGTATCACGTGGCTCTGACTCTTTCCAAACAAAACCAAATAAAAGTTAGCTATTCTAGAGAAGGTGGCCAAGCGCTGACTAACTCACATAATCAAGAGATGTTATTTTTCCTCTTGCTGTTATCATGTTTCCTCCAAATGTAATTAAAAATGGATATAAGCATGTAATCCAATATGATTTAGTAGGCTACTTTCTCAAACAGAACAGCTGATAGTTTGAGGAAAGAGCATTCATATTAATTAATAAAGCAAATGCTTTTAGCTTTACATAAGATGTTTTCATTTCATTAAAAATGCCCTGCCTGCTGAGTAGTCAAGAAATACTGTATTTTCCCTTCACCATAAAAGATTTGGTACTAATTGCTCAAAAGTGCATTGCTGGGAATAAAATCCATCATATTTGAACAAGGAATATGCACCAGTTAGCATGCAAAAAGTGTAAGATTGTATTCGTTTCTAATATGAAAAAGAATTATTCTTACTGATATTATGAAAACAATTAATTTCTCTATTGCAACAGAAATTTATAGGCTGGTAGCTTGTAAAGAACAGTGGTAATGTTTTCACTGAAGAGATGTTTCATTTAGTCTAATGTGGATAGGTCGAAATTATATTTAGAAAAAATCCAGGGTTTTTTTTTTCTCCAAACAGTCTGTGCTACTAGCTTGTTTAAATAGACCAGTTTCATCTTAGCACTGGGAAGTTCAAGCACCGTGGGGAGAACTGGGAGAAAATCAGACATAGAATAGATAGTTCTATAAACTGAGCTTCATGGGTAAGTTATTTATATGATATTTTCTGGACAGAATCACATAGTTCCCACATAAATACTAGTTATTTCCTACTTTGCAAATAGCTCAGAACCACTCATAGCCACAGGCCGCAGGCCACATGCAGGCTGCGATTAGACAACCTGATGAAAGAAGAGAAAAACACATTTATTAAATTCAGATGTTTGGTGGTATTAAAAGCAATAGTGGTCATCACTCTATCTGCTGACAAAGAACAGTAATTTTCAGGTATCATGATGGAAGGGGTGCTTAAGGAAATATTTAAATGAGAAAAAGTAAATAAATACACACATTTTTTTTTTTGAGCTCCTCCCAAACATAGGAAACAGGTGGTTTGAACATCAGTGGTCTCCAGGTGCCCACCAAATCTGCTCTATCACTCCCTCCTTACCTGCACAGGGAAGAGAGATATACAAGGAACAGCTTGTGGGTCAAATAAGGACAGGGAGTGATCAATCAGTGGTTACAGCCACACAAAAAACAGACTCAACTTGGGCAATTAGTTTAATTTTTTACTTAGTTGATTGGTAGTGAGAAAAATTTAAATTAAATCTAAAAAACACTCTGCCTCTGCTCCTTCCTTCTTGACAGATTCAACTTCACTCCTGAATTTCAATAGTTCCTGCCCTCCAGTGGCTCCTGACCAGTTAGTGAAACAAGGCAATCCTAAATCTGCAACTTAGTCAAATCCTCCCAAAGCGAAAAAAAAACTCCTTAGCCTTATAAGATGAGAATATGTTACCTGACAGCCTGTGGTATTCCAAGGAGTTTCTTATCTCATGCTTTTTTTGGTTTTTTATGGAAATTACTCCAAATGAATTCTATTTAGTCTTCTTATTTATTAATTATTCTGCCCAGTGCAATATTCCTCTGCTTCCTTTAATCCGTTATTCTTAAACATATTAGTTCAGAGAGATTCTTAGACGATGGGCTAAACTTAAAGTTTTATTAGTCTTTGAACATAAATGTTTCACTTCACACAGGAGGTCTAAAAAGGAGGGATTCTCTCTTCCATAATCTTTCCCCTCAAAATGCTCAGTGAAATGAACTTGCAAGTTTATTAACACCCATAAATTGCATCCTTTCTAAGCTAACAACAAAGCAGAAGTGGAAGACCTGGAAGTGGTGCTTCTTAGGTTCATACCCCTACAGCAGCCCAGCCTCTAAAGATCTTCTGAGTCACACAGTTCAGGGTGGTTCCCGAGGTACATCTCAACCATGCAGTTTTAAAATAGTCATGACTCTACGTCCCATGCCAGATACTGATGTCAGTACAAGATCTGAGAGGACCCTCTTCCTTCGATGCATTGCGGTTCCTACCAGAAATAGACACAAACAGGGAGGAGGGCAGATGTGTACTCAAATGGAACCATGTCTCCATGTTCTGAAGACTAAGAGTGCTGGGTTCTTTTTTGTTTTATTAAAGCTTTCAGAAATACTGGAGACTTAGTTTTACCTGATCACATTCTGAAGTACTGTGTGGCAAATATTTTTCCTTTACTCATTTGCTGTTAGGGTAAGCATTTAGAATCACTCTTAGATAGAAAAAGCTGAATGAGAGCCTTGAAAGAAAAGCTAAATAAGTTACCAGTATGGCTGAGGGATGATTAAATAGTTTATGAAATATCCTCTCTCATTGTCCTTCATGAAAACTTGTAAGAACAGTACATCCTTATCCATGATAACCTGGCAACTGTGGCTAGTCTCCTACGTTACCTCATTAACAATAAGTAGTCCTCTACAAAGCTGTTATTTGTAAGGAATATTTCCAATGGGACTTGAAGGAAACCACAATAACTGACAGTCCTCCGTGGCTTCATGTTTTTTGATGGAGCTGGCTGAGCAAACTCGAGAGTGTTGTAGTGTCCAGTGTAAATAGTTCCCCAGCTGCTGTGGAGATTCAAGAATTAAAAACAATAGAACTAACTGATTTGGAAGAAAACATACCAAATAAAATAATTAAGGTTTATCCATCTAAAAATCTCAACCACAGGTTATTTTTCAGGCAATTGTGACCATTTCTATTTCTCAGTCAGCCTTCGATTTCAGCGTCATTGTCTCAAAGATCATGCAAGAAGCTCCACTGACTGATACCAGTTCCTATTGAAGGGACCTGTGTTGCCACAAGTAAATCACCCACAAAATTCAAGTACTTACATTTTAAAAATATGCATCCTGACCTTTTACATCACACCCCCAACACCACCAACTGAAGCAATTTTGCTTAAGATCTCTATTTCTTGATTAATTTTTTTTCTTTCCTTGAGGGAATCTGACGGAATCTTAACATGTTTGTTTTGGGAAATGTACCATGTCAGTGCAGGGCAGAGAAGTACAGCAGCTGCAGGTATTAACATACCATTGCAACAGCAATACCTATCTGCAGTGAAACTTCTGCTCGAGCATTTCACAAAGGGAAGAGCAGCCCATGTGAATGAGACATCACACAAGCACATCAGCTTTATCCTGAGGCACCGTTCTCCAAAGTTTGGAAGGAGGGGAGTTGTTAGGTTTGCTTTCAGGTGGCTCTCAAGAAACTAAGCACAATGGGCAAACTTGAGTCCTGTTACAAGCTGATACATTCTGCAGCCAAGTTTTCTTATGCCTCATTTAGATTTCTCCCCACAAAACAGGAAAGTATAGCTCTGGAACTTGTCCCAGGCAGTTAGACCAATATATGGTATGGGAAGAGCACCACTTTTGCTCACAGCATGCTTTTCAGTAATACAAGCAGCAACAGGATAAATCTGAGTCTGTTATTATGTCTCTATTTAAAGAGAAAGCTAAGGTAAGCAGGATTATAGGCAGAGAAAAGAGAAATGGAAGGAGCGAGATAATTCCATAGTAAAGATCACAGTAAAGGAATATCTCATGACAGGTGGGTGTATGTGGGATAGTATCTCTACTTTTACTAACAGTGATTTCCTGCAAAAATCTCTCTTGCTGAAAAGGAGGAAATATCTGTCCAAATTTGAACTACACATTTCATTGTCAGCCAAGTCTGTACTAAATTAAAAGTGAACTATCTCAAGTAGTGAAAATAAAGTAGATCAGACTTTGTGCAGTGTATCATAATTTAGTAACAGAAGTTAAAAACATGTTGAAAGATATAATGACAACCCCCACAAAAACATGAGCAAAACATAAGACCTTTTCTGATATTTTCTGAATGGAAAAGTCCCAGTTTTAGGGTCCACTAAAGCCTAGCTTATTGAAAGACAAAAATCAGCCTTTGTGCTAATTTTCTTTGGTGTATTTGGGGAGGTTTGCAGGCCCAGGAAAAGTGAAAGCCCATGCAGGCAATCCTAGCTGCAGTTTGCCATTGCTGCTGGTGGGCAGACAGGCAGAGGCCCAGATTTACCCCTGCCCTGCTAAAGAGCTACAGCTGCTCTGATAACCCCAGCTGGGCACAGATATTCCTGTTTTCCCTCTTCCTCATTGCCAGTGGCCAAATCTTGCAGAGCTTTGGGGTAGCTGGTAGCTTTGGGGACCTAAAGTGTGCTCCTGGCTTCTGCCCTTACACCTCCCTCTATCACAGGCATGTGCTGGCCAGTAGATTTGGGCTTGAGCTGCTCCTCTCATTTCCCTTTCTAAATGTCTTCCTTTTCTTAAGCATCTTTCTAAAACCCAAATGTCACCATTTCCCACTAGAGTAAATAGCAAAGTCTAAATTAATGCCTCATTGAGAGAGGCAGTGTTGGTTTTTAATTAGGGAAATGTTCTGGCCCCATCACTACATCACTACTAGTTTTACCATCTAGGTTTATTCTTCTAAAAGTGCTCAGTGGAGTATGAGTTTGTCCATTTCTTTTCAGTTTTCAACAAGAAACAAAGCTTGTCTGGACAAGGCAGTATCTTCTGACCAAAAAAAATCAGCTGCTTTGCTAGAGGTTATTCTTCCTTACCTCACTCATGCCTGTGAGCTTCCCCATTTGCAAATCCCTACAGTACTATAACTTTTTGATTTAGGCAGTTCCGTGATTCTTAAATTTTTAAAAGCAGCCACTTACAGTGGAGGGAGGTGCAGGGAAAGGCATCAGCTGTTATTGGAAAATCCTTACCTCTTTTCCTGTACCTTTTTTGCTTTAGAGTGTGACTGAGGCATAATTAAAAGTCTTAATCAAAAGGATAAAAGCAACAGTGTTTCCTCCTTTTTGCAGAGAGTTGTCCATACGGATGTCATTTACCAATTTGAAAGTACAAGGAGAAGACAAGTAGAAAAAGTTGAAGTGAGGAAAATGGAAAGGAGTGGTCTGGTGATGCCTTTTCCTGGTCTTAAAATTAAGAGAGCTGAACACAGTTAAGAGGGAAAAGGGTTTTTACCTCTGTATTTATTTAAGTACCCTTAGGTGCACTGAAATGCACATCGAAATGCACCCCAATGTCCCCACCGAAGAAAATGGCCACTCAAAATGTGATGTGTATACAATTCTATGCCTTGCAAAAATTAGCATATCTATCAAAGGTTCTCCAATGAGGGACTGGGGTGAGACCCCTCACCCAAGGAACCTTCCCCCTGGATGGGCCTATCTCTGTTTACAGAATGTGTTCTGAGGAGGACCTTGGCTTCTGGGGTTTTTAGAATGTTTAGTCTCTTGGCTTAACGGGATACTAGCTCTAAGAGGAGTTATCAAACTTAAAGAATCATAACTATGTAGGTTAAAAGCATTACAAATACATAAAGCTATATAAAAGAGTGTATAAAAGGGGTATAAGAGAAAAGCAAAAAATCATCATGACATCACTGGCAGTACCACCCCATTTCTTAATCATAGAATCCCGGGGGGTTCGGGTCAGTGCTGGAAGGGAACTAGAAGATCATTTAGCTCCCACCCCTGCTGCCATGGCAGGGAAACCTCAACCAGACCAGGTTGCTCAAAGTTCCATCCAGCATGGTCTTGAACACCTCCAGGTATGGAGAGTCTAGAACCTCTCTGGGCAACCCATTCAGGGCCCAGCAGGGCCTCACCACCCTCCAAGAATTTTTTCCTGATATCTTATTTAAATCAGCTCTCCTTCAGCTTAAGGTCATTCCCTCTCATCCTGTCACTGCATGCCCTTGTAAAAGTCCCTCTCCAGGCTTCTTTTAAGCCCCTTTTAGGTACTGGAAGGTGCTATAAGGTCTGTCTAGAGCACTGTCTTCTCCAGCCGAACAACTCCAGCTCTCTCAGTCTGTCTTCACAGATGAGGTGCTCCAGCCCCCTGATCAACTTAGTAGACCTCCTCTGGACTTTTTCCAACAGGTCTACATCTTTCTTCTTGTGCGGGGAGTCCAAGAAATGGATGCATCGCTCCGTGCGGGGTCTACAAGAGCAGCGTGGAGGGGGACAATCACCTCCCTCAACCTCCTGAATATCTTTCACCTCTTTAATTACCTTCATTGTTTGGTGCCTATCAAAGTAAAATGGAAGTGTTACATTTCCACAGAATTGACGTTATTAGCCCAGCTTTCATTGCTCTTCTGCTTTGTGTTAAATAGCTACTGACTGAATGCTGCAGCACTCTGCTGGACCTTTAGTTATGTGTTTATCAAGGACTTTAGTACCTGAATTGAAATTAGGCCTAATTACTTAGTCATGAACGGAATTAATTTACAAGACAAACTGGTGCTGAAAATCCCATGATTCAGACAGTGTATTATAATTATCAATTTAAGATTTATTTTTAAAATATATTGGCTTGAATATGAAATAAATGGAGTTCAATATTTAGGACGTCCTGAATTCTTTTGGTTAAAATATCATTTTTTTTCTTTCTTTGGCCAGTAAAACACCCATTTCTTTATTTACTTGGCAATGTCAGGCATCAGTGAGTTTAGAGGAAAGCAGTTGCGGCTTTCTGCTTAATTTTCCATACCTCGGGCTTAGGTGAGTTTAATAGAGGCTACATTACACCACCCACCTGATGAGTATTCATGCTCATTCTTCAAAGATTTTTCCCCACAAGACTACTTTGGGTTTTTGAAGCAGCCTCCTCAACAGCCACCATGACATATCTTCCTCTGTCCCCTAACCTTCACCAAAGAAGAATAAAGGAAAGTTTGAGGAAATCAAGGAAAGAGTTATGGACATAGTTGGCTTCACTTGCACACTATGACACTGGAAATTAATTGTGGAGGAGAGAGGATTTTTCAGTCCATTTCAGCTTCCTAAAACATGTTACCCTATTTGTTTCTATTCTGGTAGAGTTCTTTTCAAACCAGTTGGATACACAAAGAGAAAACCTGATACCCTTGAAGAGGGGCTTCATGGGTTTTGTATCAATTTAGATGAGTTTTGTTGACTGGGCTTTGGAAAAAGACAAGTTGTTTCCTATGTGGAGAAGTTCAGCTCTCCAAACACAGGGGCTCTGGGATAGCTCTCTTGATTTACATACAGGGAAAAACTCAAAATGTAATGTCAGAAGTGAGCAAAATAAAAGCATGGCAAGGAGGATCATCGTAATGCCAGAATTCTTCCCCTGCTGCCCCAGTTTCTTTACTTGTAAAATAAATTTAGTCCTGGCATGAGTGAATGTAACACCCACTGCAGTCAATGGGACGTCTGCCATTTATACCAGGACTCTGCTGACAGTTTATGCTTCTTGTCGTTCGCATTTGTCACCTGCAGTAGATTAAAAGAGGAGGAAAGGAAATTAAAGGAAAAGTGTGAGGGGAAGAAGGTAAAATGACAAGTATAATACAAAGTTATAAAATTTGAGTAGACAAAAACATACAACTTTCTAGAGAACCGGAGAACTTGGGAAAACACTGGAATGGGCTGGTTATATTAATGATTTAAAAATGCGTGTTCCCAAAGCGACTTCTGGCAGGACTCCATGAACTCTGCTTACCTGTGTCACTTTTTAATTACTACTACTAAATCATCTTTCCATTTGCTAAACCCCACTCAGTTTATACTGGAGTCCTACAGTGCACAAGAATTTCCTGAGTAGCGTGATCAGATCTTATTTCCTCATTACACAAGCCTACACTCAGTTTGGCTGTAGTTCTTCATCACAGAGTGATTAAATTAGAAGAGAGGAAAATAACTTGAAAAAAATAATTAGAATTTTAGTTGCAAATTTATCCCTTACCAGAAGACTGCAGGAGGTCTGCTATTTTTGTTTTATTTCCATTACTAACAAATATATAATTTGTTTATTATTTTGTGGAAATATTATGCGTATCAAATTTTGGGGTTGGATGTGATTTTCTATTTTTGCCAGAAAACTGGAGTAGGGAATTCCTTAACCTTCAGCACTTTTTGCCACAGGAATTCTCATCTGCTTGTAGTTTTGAAGTCCAATATAAAATCCCATTTAAAAAGTACACCATCAATACTAAAACTTGAGGAAATCTAAGGCTTCTAAAATTTTAGTGGTATGGCGCATATTTATAGCCAGGCCACAGCTTCACTTCTGAGGAAGGAATTCTGATAAGCAAAATGTGTTATCATCTCAACAAAAAAATCCCAAACAATGTAGAACACCAGTTTGGACTGGACAATGAAGATTTCCTTCTTTTCTTCCCATGGAAAAAGCTGTACCACAAACTGCTACTTGACTCTGAATGCCTAAAAGCAATGATCAGAACTTGTCCCTCCAACGCCCAATACAGGTTTGCAGTTGTTGATTGCATAATTATGAATTTCTAGAAATAAAAAACAAAGTGTGGTGAAAGCAAGGATAGCTTTCTTGCCACTATGAACTCAAAGAGAGCACAGGGGCCACCCAAATATCTTTAATCCATTCCCACACTTCCAGTCAGGGTCTGCCATGAGGCCAGGGCTGTCTGTGACCCCTTACAGTTCCCTTGCACAGTTCATCTGTAATACTTCTCCAGTTAGCATATTCCTGCCATATAAGGAAAGAAACCCAAACAAACCAATAAAAAAACACCCACCAAAGCCAAAAGCAAACAAAAAACAAGTTTACAAAGACAAAGTTCGCTGGATTTTGTTAGTATACTAAGACCTGGACGTAATTTTCATAAGGGAAGAACAAATACAAAAGGCAGAAAAATTATGTTTGTTTTTTATACCTGAAAATAAGTCCAAAGAAGCTTGTTTCCTTTGTTTAATAGGTACATGCTATTTACGTCTGTCATGGCATATTGACACTGTGACAAATTTAGATCAGTGTTGGCTTTGTATGAACTGGAGATTTGAATGCTCCACCTCTGCTAGTTTAGTTTGCTTCACTTCACAACTGCCTTGCAAATATGGCATGCAAGTTTCCAAAAAAGTAAAGCAAATCTGCTAATGGCTGATCCCAAAGCAAAAAAAACCAAAACCTCTTTGTTCTTGCTCACTTATGGATTTATCTTCTAAGTTCTGTTGTTTTACCAACTAGAAGATACTGTGCTACTTCGAGTTTCAGTAAAAGTAGGTACAAGTGCATAACACATAGTTCATCCCATGATGTATTATTTTTGGACTGCTCCCAGAGAGAAGGAAGAAGAGTTAGTACAGTAGTAAAGTTATTTTTTCTTTCTGGATAAAAATAACAATATCTTTCCACTGCCACCAGGCTTGTAAAAAAATATTTTGCAAAAGAAAGCTTAGCCAAAATAACATACAAGAGAAAGCTTTACAGTGATGCCATCTAATTAACTCCTAAACCTAAACAGAGCACAAGAATCTCCCACAGTCAATCATATTTCAGCAGAGATACATTTTGGTCCAGAAACGCACTCAGGACAACTTCATTCACTGAGAGGTTAAGAGTCATTTGGTTTTGTGACTTTGGGTTACTGATAAACCTAAGGTCCCTAGCATGTGTTACTTCATTTTCTGAAACCATCATGCTCAGCCAAGCTCCATGCTCTCCACCTAGGGTGGATCTCCCTGGGTGCAGTTGAGAGCACACTATATAATACAGGATAATGCTATATTATTACAGAACTTACTATATACAGCCAGACAAATCAAATTACAAATGTATTTATCCATACCACATTTTCTAGTAAACCATGCAACCAATCCCTTATATGTCTGAACTCTGAAGGAAAACAGTGTGAGAGCTTGGTAGACAGCACACAGACACTTTGTACTATATATTGAGCCAAATTTTTAAGGAACTCAGATCTTTTTAAGCCTGACTTTTTTCCACCTTTCCAAACCATTTCAGGTATGTCTGGCTGCCAGATGGGTAGTAGAGATGAAGCATAGGCATCCATCTGGGGGAGGTTTTCTCATAGTTTTGTCAAAACAACAAATAATAAAACATCCAGATTCAAGAGTGTGTGCAACTGACTGTTCCTCCCAGACTTTCTCTGGAGTCTCTTAGAGACTACTAGGGTTGCAAAAAGAAAAATGAGTCTTGAGCTTCATTGCATAAGACATTAGACATATAGAGGAAAAAAATTTGACTGGAGCACGCCTCAGAAGAAAAATGACAGAGAAGGGTGAGCCAGCACAGCACTCTGGCTGTTTTATGTTCCCAAAATGTATGGAGTCTGAAAGAATGAACATTTCAAGCACATTTTCCATTCCTGGCCAAATATTTTTCCCAATAATGGACAGCAGCTAGACTTCTGGACAGGTAATGATCAAGGCTTATATTCATAACAACTTCTAACTTCCACAATCAGAATCTCATAGTCCCAGTCTGAGGCTTTTCACAGCACTTCACCAGCCTCGGCTGTTTCCATATGGATCTTCATTCCATCTTAGTAGGTACTTATTTGCAGGGCTCTGATACCTAACATGTAAGTGTCCCATGTTCCCAGTGAAACACTGCAACAGAACAGAAACATTCCTTCATTGGATCTTCTTAGATAGATTTATTACAATAAGGGGTGTTTGTCTCTTTATTATTGGGGTTGAACTTTGCTTACTCTGGCCGTTTTCAGAGTGGATGGATTGTTGTGAGCTCTTTCTTCTTCTTCCTTTTTTTTTTTAATATATCTTGAAATGAAGTCAGTCTGTGTGAAGCTATGCTCTATTTTTGTCAAATTTCCAGTCTAGTTTACTGTCTTTTTTATTCCCCATCTTTATATGTTATAAGATAGCTTCAAATGGGTGAAAGGCTGGCCTTTCTGATGAAAACCTTAGATAGAAGTCATTACCCTTTTTGTGTCTTAGCACCTTGGGCCTCAAAGTTTTCTTCAAATTAATGAAGCAGTTTTCTCTTTTTGAAAATGAAGTAGATAGTCCATCTTCAAACACTGCTTTTACAAATGTGTCTCCATTTGAGGTCCTTAAAACACTTCCTACACTTTCTGTATATATCAGCTAGTCTCTATCATATTTCATATACTGTTACACTTTTTGAAGGTCATCCAGTTCTTGTGACCAGTCTTCAGGAATGTTGCCTGAACTGAGTGAACTTGTGAAAATATCTGTGAAAACATCTGCTCTTTCTGTTTCCACTTCCTTAAGATCTCAGCAATATTTTCTTTGACAGAACACCATGTCAAATTTACAGACTTAAAATGTTCATAAGGGATTTTTTTTGCTGTTGTCCCCACAGTTTTGAATCCCTCATCCCAGGAAAAAAACCAAAAAACCCAAACAGAATAATGCAAACAGTCATCATTCTTCCCTGCAAAATCAGATGCCAGATGGTTCTTGCCATGATTTTCTGCTTCACTCATGCCAGTCTCTGTTTCCCTATTGTCATCCTTGAAAGTGATGGTGCTTCTTTACCAACTGTATATTTTATTTTAAAATCATTTGAGTTATTTAAAAGTATCCTAAAGATATCCGAGTCCAGTTTGCACATCTTTTTTTGTACCTTTTCTATTTTATTTTAGGCTTTATAATAATCTCCTCATTCATATACACAAAAATCTTTCCACTTTTAATTCACCTCATAATTTGTGTTTGATTCATAATAATAATGGAATGTTGTTTATCTGTGTTCATTTTCTATTAAAAAGCATTCAGCAGAAAATAGCATTTACTGGTGGATGTGAAAGCAAAAGGGTCCTGATTATTCCATCAAGTTCACAAATGCTTTCACTGTTAAGGACCAGAAGAAACAATGCAATTATCATCAAATCTCACCTCCCATCTAACAAAGAACTAACTCACCTATTTCTGAAAAGGCCTTACTGTTTCCCTTTCTACTATATCATAACTTATAAAAAAAAAAGGGAGAGAGATTTGTCCATCTAGATCAAGACAGATAACTTGATTCAAAAGCAGATAATGCACCATATTTCAAGGCACAATTTTTTTCAGAATTTGTTCACCTTCACTTCCAAATTTACCTTCAGTTTGTAGTCTGTGGATCATGTTAAGCTGCCTTCTGTGGAAATCAATATTCTGCTGTTATCAGAAAATACTTCCCTCTGTAGCTGTTTGTAAATTATGATCATATTATTCGATAAGGCATTTTAGAAGAAACAGGCAGCTTCTTAGGAGCTTTAATTTATAAGTTTATCCACTGTATCTTTTCTAATGTCTCTGTATCTCTTGAGAAGGGTGGACACCAGAATAGTGTAGGACAGTTATGCCAAACCTCCATTTTGGCTCTGTTCCTGTTTCACTGTGGAGCTCTGGTCCCTCAGAGCGTGGAACTGAACTGAACACAGGTTTGTTCATTCCTGTGCTATGATCTGCAGGGAACCCCAAGCTGCTGTCCCTGGGGAAACTAGAATAAGAGAAAGAGCATGGTTTTGTCCAGACTGAGAAGACTACAAGCAGCACAGCTGCAGACTGCTAAATTTCGCTTCTTCTGGTCAGGACAGTCCTCCAAAACTACCTGAGCAGAATGTCACACACTAAACCATCACATTGTGCTGCTGTTTGAGGAGAACACCTCTCTAACAGACTCTCAAAGAAAAAGTCATCTGGGCTATAAATGCTGGGCATCTGGGCTTTTCCTCATTTTGCATCAAATTCAAATTCTGGGAAAAAAATACAATAAAACTCTGCAGAGCTGAAAGTAACAGCGTGAGATACAACAGAAATTCCAGTCAATACCTGTAGGAAACCATCCCACACCCAGTATCCTTCTCCCCAATAGACACCATGAAAACAACACCAGGAAAATAAGGTCCTGAGATGCACCTTTATACAGCTGCATTTGCATCTTTAGCCTATCACATCACTCTTGAATGGGTTAATATGACATCACCACTGTCAAACTGGCACCAGATGCCCAAGGAACACACATTCACTGCACATCCACAGCAAGAATGGCTCATTTGGCCTGATTTTACCTCCTGCCCTCCCACTACTCCTCATGTACACTTTCCCTTCACTCCTGCGTTGCAGTACCACCTTCAGCACCCAGTCCCAACACATGGTAACAGCAAGCTGAAAAGACATTGCACTGAAACACAGCTTTCATGGTAAATACAAGCTACTTTCTCCCCTCTCTTCAGCTGTTATGCAAACTGACAGGATTTCTTTCTTCCCATAATATCCCACAGAGATTCCCAGGACAGTAAGGATGCCACTGTGATGCCAGCCTCTGTAATGTTTGCGACATTTACTGCTAGCAGGTGTGCTCTGAGCTACCTTCTGGGAATATAGTCTGCCACAGAATGAGCTTAATCCAGGTGTCTTATATCAAACCCATGTAGCCTTGGGATACAGTCAAACAACACTGAAGAACATTATGTTTTCCAAATATCACTGTGTGCTGTAGCACTTGCTAAATCAGTCTCCAGACATACCCCTGAGGAGTAAGACATTTTTTATCACCTGCCAAGACTAACACCCGCTGGTCAGCCCCGTGGCTGCAGCAGATTGTTTGGCAGAAGGCACTAGAGGCAGTTCTGGACAAGCTGCCCTGCAGTCATTTACCCAAGAAAAGAACGGGAATGGTATGAAAAGGGCAGGTCCACCGGGTGCTGCAGAGCAGGGACCGCTTTGCTGTTGCTATTAGAGTAGCTCCACTGCTTCCCTCCGTCTCCTGTCCTCCAGTGCTGCTCTGACCTTCTCTCCGAGCCATCTGCCTTTGCACTGGTTTTGGCACTGGTAAAATGCATATTCTGCATAGGAGCTCATGAGACAAAAGCCTGTAAGGAAACAAATGTGCTCTTCGCCATTCCTTTTTGAACAGCTTTCAATTAATTTTATGTGTTGCTAAGCCTCTGGTAAGAATATAATTGTGGTTAAGTGAAACCTCTTACAGGAGTCTCCACTTAGGTGCATGTGCTGGACTGTGACTGAGTATGGAAGTTTAAGTTATCATGCCGTAACTCCTTCACACTTTCCATCTCCAGGAAGTGATATATCTTAAATTTTAAGCCAGACTTTAGCTCACATCTGGAATGGGTTGAAACAATACGAGTTATTTTCAAGTGAGATGATCACCTAAGTTAATTGAGTTAAAAAATGAACTTTTATTTTAAACCTGTTTTATACACTACTGTTTCAGTCTAACTTGTAATAGCCTGATAAAACATGTTATCTCAAAAAAAAAATACAGAGAATAATTACCCATGCAGTGACCCTTTAATTTCTTTTTTATTTGATTCTATAACTACTTTTCTGTAAAGGCATCAGAAACAAACATCAAGTTATCTATTTTGCACTTACATGGATGATATCCTTTTCCCATCATACATAAGGACACACCATGATCCTCCTTTTCTCCAGGCTAAACACCCCCAACTCCCTCAGCCGCCCTTCACAGGACTCATGCTCCAGAACCCTCACCACCTCCACTGATCTTCTTTGGGAATGCCACTGGACTTTATCTTGAAATGTTGATCTCATGGCTCTAATTTCAAGTTGATTTATACCAGAGTCACACTACTGTAAGTGCATTGGCTCTTCTGATTTTGGCCCTATCTGAACATACGCAAGTTAAAAGAAAAATACTCTTTCAAATTCCCGTTTGCTTTCACTCAGCCCATCTTACCTCTGCAGATAACAACAATTTTATCACTGTTAATAATTCAAATCCAATACACAGAGGAATAAACAATTGGTAAGTTATTCTGCTTCATGTATTATTGAAAAAATTCTCAGTCAAATTTCTCATTACAGGTTGTTTATCGTAAGAAGTGAAGGTAATAAGAAGCTTATGTTTTTATTCCATTTCCTCAAGTGGACCTTGCAGTTCTGGTAGTAGGAAGAGTATTAAATTTTAAATTGGGAATTCAACACAAGTTATAAACTTAATCTTTAACTGTTTTTCACAGAGCAAAATGGGTCTAAATTTGTCATCATGATGTTTTATTGGTGTTTTACATGCTCCTAGCATGCAGATCTCTAGTTATATAAAGACAGAGTACTTATTTATTAGAATATATTTGTATATTCATGTATTTGCATTTATTTGTATCTGCATTCGATTTGAGATGTATGTCAGAACAAAGCCACCTGAAATTCTTAGTTCTTTTTCTCTAGATTTCCTTCTCACCTGAGAATCAATGTAGCTGTTCTACAATAATACATAAACTTATGTGGGATAATGTATAAAAATGTTATAAATTTACAAAGTTAATAAAAATTAGAGACTTTTCAGCTCTACAAAAAAGTAAAAGCAGGCAAAGTTCAAACAGCCTCTCTGCTTGTCACCTTTCTTCCTACTTTTGTATTTCATTCTTTAGCCCAAGCCTGGAAAACCTACAGACTGCATTCATGTTCTACATTTTCAGCAAATATAAAGCTCTCAAACACTTGATTTTTTGATCCTATCAAAAAGCATTTTATGAGGCTTCAGGGCAGATGTATTTAATGTAATTGCTTCTATAAAAGAAACGATGGTTTTTAGGATGGGTTAAGGGGCTGATTTCCCCAGTCCAGCAAACGACTTCACATTTATACCTGTGTTAAGCTAGTGTGAAGTGAGCATAAAATGTCATGAGTAATCAACAGCTGCTGTGGGAGACTCCTGGGCTAAAAATCAGAAGACATAAAACAACACTGATGGCTGGCACTGTCACTCCATCAACCAGGAGTATCAGGCAAATGCATCATCCTGCCTCCAAGAGGTAACAGATTTTTTCCCTGTTCAGACAAAGCAGCAGCCACTCCATAACCTGGTTGCACAAAACCCAAATCATCCTCTAATACAGGATGACTTTCGTCTGCTTTTGCCCAAGAGTGTTTTGGCACCATGTACTATTTGAAGGTGTCCATTTTTGTGAACTAGGAGAAAAAGATTTTCAGACAAACAAAACCTTTTCCCTTGTTTATATATTTTTCTTCTTAATTGTGATGCAGACACCTGAAGTGAGTAAGAAATTTTTTAATTAAAGTCTTTAGCCTCACTGTCTGCTTGTGCTATCTGATCTACGGCAAAGTCTTGCTCAAGTTATTGCAGAGATGCTTTCAGTTAAATCCTCAGACTAAAGATTTCTTGCTGTTGTTTGAAGTGGCTGATATATTACAACTGCTAAGTGACTTCCAGTAAGTGCAGTAAAGTATACATTATGGAGTGAGGTTTTTTTGTTTTGTTGTTTGGGGTTGGTTTTTTTTTTCACAAAACCTGTTGACACACCTAAAATGAATGTTTTAAAAATTGCCCATAAGATTAAAAAATTGCATATTCAAGGGGACACGACTACCCTGTTTGCCTGGCATCTTTCTTCTTTAAAATATCTAATGATATGGGATATTACTACTAAGCGCAATGAGGAAAAAAGTTAACTTTAGTTAGTTCTTTTAAAAAATGTCATAACTGAGTAAGAGGGACTAATGCAAAAGAATCACTATGTACTTTTTTTTTCTATATTTCACTGTTTCACACATGCTGTGCATTGTCAAAAGAGGACACTGGGACCTTCACTCCTAATTTTTGGAGTGTTTTTATGTTTCATTCTAAATTTTTAATCAAACTTTCAATTTCATTCTTACTTACTGTATCCTCTTACTACATAATCTGGCAGATAACCATTTCCAACACACAGTGCCCCTGTATTTGACCCCACCTAAAGTTTAAAGTTGAATAAATTTAATTATTTTATTATAAATAAAATTTAATTAAGTATTAATTTCAAGTTGAATAAATCTGAGGATATGAACCCAGTTCACAGAAATAGACATCAGAAGATAAATGGGTTTGCTGGTGCTTTTGATCTAGCTATGATCTAACTCTCTGACTGAACCTTACTTCAGTATAAAATATGACTTTTCCAGCATGTTCTAACAGCAGTGGGGTGACTGAAGAGCCGTGAAGAGAAGCCACATGTTCATTAGAGGAAGGCTACTGGTACAGGGCAGGAGGGCAAATGATTATAATGCTTAATTAGCATACACTGACACTGCGTTGGAAAAGGAGGAACATGCTCTTGTCTCCAAACAAAACTGCAAGCAATAGCATACATTACTATTGCCAGAGGATGTGCTTAGAAAACAAGGTTAAATGCTACCAACTGACATGAATAGAAAAATCAGTATTCCAGCTTAAACCTCATTTGGGGGGTCGGATGGATGTTTCTGGCGTCAGTGGGTGCTGGTGAAGAGATGTCCTACAGCAAGCCCTGGAGGCTGCCTAGCACAGCCCAAGCTGCCCAGGGCTCCCTCCCAAACTGCTCAGGATGGTGCAGGCAGAGCATACAGGGCTGACAGACCACACATACAGGGTGCTGGGCTTCCTGCTGCTCTTGCACAGACTGTTCTGGTGCTGCTGCAAAGTCCCATAGCTCTGGGTTAGTGCAGGCAGGTGACAGGCAGCCTGATCACTACCTCCCTTTTATATAGACTTCCCCACCTTTTTTGAGCTTACCAGACTATGGCTGCACACAGAGTAGTAGGAATGGCTAAGAAAAGACTGTGCCCTAAGGTGTCACTGATGATCAGAAGAGAAATACATCTCCACAGGATCATCCAGTTAATCTTAAGATAGGAAGAGTTAGTCACCCTGGAAAAGCTGTTTTCATTCAGCATGCCATTAGACACTGTGCCAAAGTTCTGCCATCTACAGGAGGCCATGACCCATTTCCAGCTACAACTGGAATAAAATAAACCCTAATAACAAGATTTTACTGTAAAGCAAAATGCAAACAACCTATATGTCTTTGTTCCCAGATTTTTTTTACACTGCTTATCTATCTAAAAAGCAGCTTCTTCAGTTATTTTTTGTTTCCCTACAGCAGCCAAAATGAAATGTGTCCTCTAGAAATTCTCTTTCTATTTAAAACTGCAGTGCACTTCTATCATATGTTCTGAGAAATTATTAAGTCAATAATATTTTCTTTGCTACCTTCACTTAATTTCATACAAATCAAAATGCTACAGTCAGAGGCTTTTAAATTTCATTAGTTATTAATTACTCTATTACATATTGTGCAAAAACATTGTTTAATATGTCTGCCTCAAATTATTTAAATGGATGTTCACCATACATAGTATAATTTACTACAACTTTCACATGTAAGATTGTTCTTACTCTTGTGGGAACAAAAGCTTAAGGAGACAGCATCTTTAAATGCGTGTAGCACTGATTCAGGGGTTTGTTGCACATATTTTATAGCTGATAATCAACAGGTTGCTTAGCTTAAGGACTCATGAAAATATATAGGTGAAGCAATTTTGCCAGACATATAAAAATTCAACAGTTATTTTATTATAGCTAACTTAATTCTATAATTAGGGTGAGATGCTGGAGGAGTATGATGTTCATCAGTGTTCAACATCAGAAGAAGTTGGTTTATGTCTTTTGCAAATATTAAACATCTTTGCATCAAATAAGTATTTGTTACATTTACTACATCCTGGCTTTAGGAAATTTTCATATCTACTTTCATTTTCTCCGCCCTTTTTTTCCTATTATTATAAGGTGAACTGAACTGTATGGAGCTGCCTGAATCAAAACAGCTAAAACAAACAAAAGTTGATAAGAGCCCACAAGGGTTATTTCAATGGAAAATTTTCATCTATTTAAAACACTGAGATCCCTTTCATAGGTGAATAACACTCAGAAATATAACCAATTGCTAATCACCCCTTTGAATGAGGGGCTGTTACTGAAGGAAAAGGCAGAGAAAAGGAAAACATTTCTTTTGCTGTGTTTGGCATTTCTTGGGCCAGGCCATGTTTTCATTTAGGGGTGGACATTTTTTCTTCATGAAGGTAAGCCCACGGAAAACAGAAGCTCCAAAACATGAATTCTGAAGTCAAGGATGAGAAACAATCTTTATTATGGCAACTTATTTATTTTGCTGTTGTTAAATACCACTACGCTGGGTAGAAGACAGTGCAAGAGAATGACCTTGCTGTTATCTGCCAAAGCAGCTTGCTTTCAGATCCAAAATTGCAGAGAACTGAACTAATCTCTACTACAGAAACCAGCTATCATGAAAACACTTTTTTTTTTTTGCAATAGCATGTGACAAAGTAATATGTTATGGTGGTAACTGTTCATGAACAAGAGGCAAGTCCCTCCTCATTACAGAACTATAAGGCAAAGGAAGAAACCTTACAGGACTCAGGTAAAGCTGAAGGCAATACATGATTGAAAACAGCTTTTCCAAAGGCACTGTAATGGAAATGCTTTTTCACTAGCTTAATTCTAAAAACCTTATTTTCTTATTCATAAACCATTCTTAGTATTGGTTTTATTTCAGCAAACACTGATTAGGACCTTCTGTTTTACGCTGAATAAGTTCGGGATACTATCCAAAACCTGATGGAGCTCAACTAGATCTGAAAGTTCAGTTTAAAAATAGAAGGCATAAAGATGTGGGTGACTGAAACTGAAATCAGACAGCCTACAAGACAGGGATGAGCTGGGCTCACTGCCTGCCTCTCTCCTTTGGCCACGTTAGGGAGCAAGGTCTAGCACAACTGGCAGGTGGATGGCCTGAGGCACTCGTTGCTCAAACCTAGTTCTGGGTGCTAAATCAGACACCTCCAGATACTTTGCATCTGGCCTACTTTTTGGCAGCTCTACCAAACTAGTTTTTTCCCTTATTTGTCACATGGCAAGTTTTTTTATGTGACTTCAGTTCCAATTCAAACAGGAACAAGTTTCAAAGTTCAGACTCTTACATTGTCAAACTCCCAGGGAAAGATGAATGAGCCAAGAAATGATCAAAAAAAGTGAAAACAGCATGAGACCCAGACTGTTTTGTAAGTGATCCCATGTGGTTTAGTATATCACATACATGTTCCTATCCTGAAAGGAAAATTTTACTTAAAAGAAAATTTTGCAGAAATGCTTTTTCAGGACATGGATGTGATAAAACTACCTTATTTTAACACTGTCATCCAGCTCAGTAGACCTGCTTTTCATTGCAAACTATTTCTTTAACATTGAAAGTTATTTTTCTCTTTTATTTGCAGTACAGAAGAGCAGTTCTGTGGTTTTCCTGAACTGTATGAATGAATTGAGTCATTTCTGACTTTGATGAAGTATGAAGGTAATATGTGAAGAAGCAGCACACTGAATAGAAAGTCATCCTTTCTATGAATGATTCATGAAGATTCTCTTCTAGAATAAAAATATGAAACTACTTTAAAGCCTCTATTTAATACTAGAGTAAGTTTAAACACTTTTTAAAGGCATCTTTTGTCTTTTCTTTCATTATTAGTAGTCAAGCTATTCATTCTCCCCCTCATAAAAGTTATTACATGTCATTATGGATAAAGCATAATGTTTTTATTTCTCTCTAGTGCTCATAAAGAAAGCATAATCAAAACCTAAAGAAAATCAGTTCTTTTCTTCCCAGCAGAAAGTGCATAGCAACAAAAAATCACACTTATATGTGGGTCACCAGTGCAGTAATTTTCAACAAATTATTTTCCTGCCAGATAACATAAAACTCACACCCAGAAAAAAGTTAACACAAGATCCAAAGTCTCTCAGTTCCTGTATTTTTTGACATATTATCCAAAAACATTTTAAGACAATCTCAGATGTCAGTACAAATAAACACCGGTCTGTTACTTTGAGCCTTTTCCACTCCTTCTCCTCACTATGCTGATTAATTTAAAAAATCCAACAAAAATATCTGCAGCTGGCAGTTGCAGAATAATGAGGGCAATTTAAAAATGTGATCAGACTTTGTGTTTCCAGACACAGAGCAGTCACCAGCATGTTTTCTTACACAGACAACATGAAGATTAATATTAGGACAAAATAAATAGGCCAGAACAAGTAGTTTTCCAGCTCCCTGCAGCAACTGAAAGTGGGGATTAAAACATCCACTTGAGATGTTCTGGCTGTAAGAAAGGTTGTCCCTGATCTTAGGCACCCTTAGCAAGCTCTTTTCCATGCAAAAACCTACCCATTCTGCTGGTCCTCAATACTCAGGTTAACCATTTACCATTTGAATTCATGATCCAGAAGAAGTATTCTGGAAATCACCTTTTTTAGGGCTAACAGTTGCAACACACCCCTGCTCCAAATATGCCCAATATGAAATTATCAGTAGGATTCTCCTATCAAATAAATCCTTTGTCACACAGGTATTTCTGAATAAGCTCTTCATCCTGTATTGGTAGCAAACATCTGGTTAAACCCTTCCAAATCTGAAAAGAAGGCTCAAGCAACAAAAGTGAGGGAAGTCCTGCTGTGAGCCAGTGCAACATGTAAAGCACTGCTGCTTGACAAAGGCTTCCCTGCAGCATGGAGAGCTGGAAAACCCCATGAGTTATGTCACATCAGACTCAACCTTCTGCCAGGTCACTAAAGTTCCGTGCCTTTTGTGACAAGGCTGCTAGTATAACTGGGGCAAGCATGTAACTACCCAGAGTACAGTGGGTGACATCAGGTCAGAAATATTCCTCGTCTTGGTATCCTGACCCAAAAATAATTAAGCACTCAGTTTCTGGCAGAAATAAGTCTCTATAGCCTCGAGGGTTCAGTCTCTGTCTAGGTCAGCTCCTGCTGGGGCAGCCCTGGACTTTGCTGCGAGGCAGAGCCGGCAACATGTGGTGATGACGGTGGGAGGGAGTGAGGGCTTTAGTCTGGGAGACAGCCCTGGTAAGCCTGACATTAACACTCACATCAAATGGCAGTGGGCAAGGCAGCCCTCATCTGAGATAATAAGCTTTTTCCAGTGATTGCGCCTTGTCACTTAGGAACACATCAGTGCCGGGGTTTGCTACCACAGGCTGTCATGTCATATATTCCCTTCCCTGGGCTCTGTTTTGTAAGAAATAGTTAACATCTACTTATCTTACCAGCAGGCTGCTCCAGAACCTCACTGTGATGGTGAGAAAATTGCTTCTGTCTTCCACTTTCAATTTATTCATGATTGGTTAATAACCATTTCCTCCTGAGCCAATATTGTCCTTTAGCTTAACCAGCTCTTTTCCCTTCCTGATGTTTATCCTCCTAATGTATTTACACAGGACAGACATATCTCCTGTCAGCCTTTGCTGAACAAGGCAAGGTTTGACAGTTCCACTTGTGGGATTAACCAAACCACTTCTCCTCCCACCCAGCACTCAGCTTTCTCAAAGACATGTGTATTTGCTGTTCTGTATCTGCAGTTTTTCAAGCAGGTAGTGCCATCCCGGTTTTGATAGAGTTATTGCAGTCTGGATACTAGATGACCTTCATCTGATTCAATCTTCTTTTAGCTCTCCCAAAATACAGGTATTCTACTATGGGGATGAATTCGTTTGGGAAATCAGTGCATGGTACACCTAGAGCCCAGAAGCTCCTGTCCATATGTGTGGTACCCCAAGAAAAGCAGAAATCCAGAGTCTTTGGATATTAATGTAGTTGTCTTGAAGTTCCCTTGTTCCTCCTCTTCACTTGTAGCCTGTCATATCTGAATATCTCACCTGTGTGACAAAAAGAATAAATAAGAATTGGTCTTTTTATCTCTGAAGCAATGTAATGACATTTTGAATGTATTTTCACCCTTCTTCGTGCATATTTCCCTTTGTTTTCTCCCCGCATACACCGATTCAGCCTCCTGCTTTCAAACCTAAAACCACCTATATTTACTGGGATTCTGGATTCTGTCCGAACTGAGCCACCAGATTTCAATGAATGGAGTAATTTTCAGCTGAATGAAAACCCATGGCATGCTATGGTTGTAAATTATTATTGTCTCTGGACTTCTGAAGATCAGTGTATCCATCAGAAAATCCAGAGTTGGTGGGACTGACACATGACTTGGAGGGAGAGTAACCACACACCTGGAGTCAGAGTGAGCCAAGCTGCTTAAAGTTTCCTCAAGTGGGATAGAGGCCCCTTCCCCCTTGCAATTCCCTGCTGATAGCAGGCATGTGTAGGCACAGCCTCTGCATGTGCTGGCCCCAAAGCAGCCCAGAAGGGACTCTCTGAATCTGCTTCTCTCACTCCCAATCACTGTACACGGGACTTACCAAGATTTCGGCACCAAACTGGCTTATTCTCTCTGGTTTGGCAAAACAGTGAGGACAAACTGGAAGAGACTACTCCTGCTCTTGCTATCTAGACTTCTCTCCGTGTCTGCCTTAGAAAGTTTGGTTGTCAGTCAGGGAAGCAGCTGGGCTTTGCCTGCATTGTTTGGCATTCACCTTTGCCAATGTTTGTCCAAAGGAAAGGTAAAGCAATGTTAACATCTCCTGTCTGAAAGAGTAAAAATAGAGAATAAAGTGTCTGCGTTTGATGAGAGATGCTTCAGAAAGCATTTGCCCATTACTCGTGATGCTTCACCAGAATTCCTTTATAATCTCCACAGCCAAAGCATTTCAGTGTCAGAAGTAGGACCCAGAGAAGTGCCAAACTGAGGCACATCTTCCTTCTTTCCTGCTCACTGTGGTTACAGGAACTCCAGCCCTTTCATTAGCTGTTTAATTGTCCTGAAAAGGTCTTGAGTCAATATTTTTATTTCCTGATTTTACCTGCCAGTGGTGAACAATCTGCTCTCCTTTTCAGAACATCTAACTAAATTTAACAGGCAGGACAAGGAGGAGCACTCCCATGCCTACTGGATTGGAAAATTGTAAGTGTATTTAACAATTTTAGGTATGCATAAAGACTTTGAAAACAACCACTTTGTTCTGAATAGGACTACTGTCCTGGAGAGAAGTTTTATGTTGTGAAGTAAAAGGGTTTGGATTATATGGAAAATCTGTAAAGACAAGAATGTTGCAGCTCCATGGATAGACTAAAAGACTGCAATTACTGAGGTATTAACATGAATATCTGGAGGGTATCTCATATTTTGTAGATTCTGTAGTGTGAAATAAAATTGGTTCTTAGCTGCTGGCCAATGACAGCTGGAGGAAAGTGAGGGGGTTTTTTAACTCTGTCTTTCATTCTCTTTCATATAACCTGCAAAACATTGATCTGAACTAATGACTCATCCAAAAAATCCTTATTCATTTCAAAAGTCCCATCAACTCTCATGAGGATGAAGAGATCTCCATTTAGGATGATCATTCCTCAAAATTTCATAATACAAAAAATACAGTGTAGCAGAGTCATATCATAACTGTCATGCACTCCATGCGATGTTCAGGAAATATTCACCTGTTTGCATTTAGACTTTCTGAGAGGATCTATGAAAAGCCAAACTAATACAATGTTGACATCCTGTCTGGAACAACACATTGTAGGTAGAGTGTTAGTTTTATTTGATGCAAAACCAAAAAAATTGCAAAACTTTTCCTTAAAGCTCATGGTCAAAAAATTAAAGGGAGAATGCACCTTAAGGACTTTTGGTGGAGGCATTTTGACATTGTTATTAGTGCAGAATGGGAAAGAAAAAATGCTAGAATGTCCTGATTCAACACTCCTATAAAAAAGCTCATGCTTTTTTCTTTTTTTTTTCTTTTTTTTTTTGTGGGAACTGAGCCTTTTAGAAAGCAGTACTGCAAAAAACAGCTGGATTTATACTCAAAGAAAAGAAGAAAAGGTGATTTACTGTATCTTTGTTTTGGAGGGTTTAGAGGAATTCAACAGGCAAGCTCTGTGATTCCATAAGGAGAAGCCAGTCTGACCAATTCTGAATTAAACCCAACAAAAATGGGGGCTGTACATCCTAGTAAGACAGCCATTGTATAAAAATATGTGTGAGACAGGTTTCCTTTGATGTACCTCCAATTTTAGCAATCCAAATTTTTATTATTGTAATTTCAAAAATCCCAGATGCACAGTGACTTCAGGAAAAGGGGAACAGAGACAGCAGAAACAGGTAAGGCTGAATCCTTCGCCCTTTTAAGTCTTGTCTGTGGCATGTCGACACCTCCTCGCTGTACTGCTACACAGATTTGTATTTTCTGGAACTGCTGGAGGTCCCTTTGCATAATCCAAGCAAGACAGAAGGGATTCTGCTGACCCTCAGAACTGCCAGTAGCGGACAAAATCTGGAGCCTGGATGTTCAGATATGCAACTGTGCTCTAAGGAACTGAGCCTTGCACTGGACTGGGATACAAATACTGTATGAGGAGTGTTTGTCTGACTGCTGTTTGCCACTGAGCCAAAAAAAACACCATCAGAAAATTACAAAACTGATGAACACGCTCCTATTTTTTTACATATAAAAGGAAAGCTGCCTTACCCAGCCACATCTGTTTCTTTGATTTAACTCCATGCTCGTTCCTGTTAGCAGGGGATGAGTGGTTTGGCAAGTGCGTTGCAGCCCACTTCACTGAAGAGAAGGGCTTCCTAGTGAAATAAACCCCTTTATGAGACTTTGATACGAACATATTTAGTAAATTACTTTAAAAATCTCTCCTCCTCTTCAGTGCCTGTACTCTGGGATGGAGCACAAACCTTACATTAAAGAGCCTGTTTTTTCACAAATTAATTGAAGAGGAGACATAGCTCTCCAGTCACCCTAGATGCACTCACAGCAGGACTGTGACTATTCATAAGGCACTTGCAGAGGAGTAGCAGATATATCCTGCTGATTTGTAATGTAATTCCAGTGCAAGAGGTAAGGCTGCAATGTAACCCAATTCATTAATCTACAAACTGTGAAACCTCACAAGTTGCAAGAGAATTAAAGATTCTGGAGAAGCAGAGAGAAAATTAGAGTTTCAGAACAAGAGACTATTAACTTGGAGCAGAAAACCATAGCTAAAAGTAGAATAACTGTACACAGGGTGTAGTTATGGTTTTAAGGCAAGATTAAACAGATCATAAGAGCAGTTTATAAACTTTGCATTTATCCAGTTCTCACGACCTGGGTATGTTAGTCAATCAGCTAATGGCTAAAGGTATGCAGCATCTTTCATAACATTTTGATGCTAAATTGACTGTCACCAGGAAACATCCAACATGCAAATTGCTGCCTGCATCTGAAATTTTCACAGCACACACTTTGGAGAGTCGCTATTTGAACACAGGCTTCATTTTCAAGAATATGCTTATAGCATCAAGCACAGGGCAGCAGGAAGATTAAAACAAAAGTGACTGTGATCAGTCTCCCAGCAAATACTCAGCCCAACCCTGTCCCCAAGAGCCAGCAGCCAGGCCCCACTGCACTGTGCTCAGCCACCAGAACAGCACTGGACTGTGAGAAAATAAAGCATGCAAAGATAGGGCAGGCAATCATCATAAATTCACACTGATACAGGTTGAGGAGAGTACCACCCTGTCTGTGCACAATTAGTGAACACCAGTGGGAATGCAGTTCTGGAAGCAAAAACATGGAAACCCACAAATATACCTATAAATATGATGTGGGTCAGGGAAGTGGTTTAAACACACTTTATGGCTTGAGGTGTCACCCACTCAGAAAGCAAAACCAAACAGCAAATAGCAGGCCCCTGAGCCTGAGGAATTTAAGATTCATGAAAGGCTGAAATCTTCAAAATGGGATTTAAGAAGAATTTGAATGATGTGCAGGCCTTGAACAAGACTTCTGCATGAGTTAAACTTCTCATGTTCCTCAAAAGCCAACAGTAATACCTAAAAGCCAACACCTGTGGAACAATCTGTGGCAAATGAAAACTTCATTAGATAGATAAATAGCTAGATAGATAGATAGAGAGACAGAAAGAATAGCCAATTAAACACTGGAGCAGATAACATCAAAACTTGAGCTTGAAACATCCTTTCCTGGGATTCATATCCACTCCTTAGTCATCCTTTCCTTTTATTCCCGGAATACATTCTTCTATTCCCTTCTTATCTACCAGCACTCACTGCAGCCAAAATATAGGGCACCGGACCTTCAGCATTACACAGCTCTTCAAATTTCCTTTTCCCTTGAATCCATGGTGCTCTGTCTTCCCCTCTGTTCCGCCACCAAGAATCTGGCGTCCCTCTGCTCTTTTGTCTTGAGTCCAGTGTTTTTTCACTCCTTTCCTTAGAAAGTACTTTCTCCCACTGGCAACTCATCCTCTTTGCCTGCTTTGTAGTACATTTAAAACACCCTTCCTTTTATTTAAATGCTTTCTTTGCCTTCAAATTTCTCTTTAAAACCAGGAATGCTACCTGTCTCCAGATCCTCACTGGTGATTATCTGAAGCACACTTACAGTGTACAAAGTACAAGCTTTCTGGGGCAGTAGATTTGCTTATCTGTGTAATTTATAGGCAGCATGTAGATATACACAGCAGGACCAACAAATAATGTAGAAAAATAGGTCTGATGGAAAGTCTTACCTTTTCTTCTGTTTTTGAAGACTTTGAGTCTTCAGTATGCTGCTACTCTCTACTCCCTTTTTGGTTTGTATTATCCAAGCACACTACTGAAAATGAAGATGAGATAAGCTTTAAAAAAGGAAAAATTTTGGTTTAATACATCATTTCATCAGGACATTGTAGGAACTAGCATCCTGTTCCAAGCAACCTCATCTTCTGAGTCTAACAACTTACTCTGCAAATTCGCTGATTTTTCAAGCTAATATTAGAATCATTTTTTTCCAAGTACACACCCACTGATACTCTCCTCCTTGGCATAATGAGATCACTTTTTTTTCTTCTCTAATATAAAAAAATATTGACAGCCAGACCCTAGGTCTCTATGGTTGTCAAGGGATTTGAAAAGCTCTCAGTGAGGTTGTTCTGAAAATCTAATTTTCATTAATGAATTGATGCTAGCAACTTCTTCTAGGATGCTGTGCCATTAAAAATTGCGCAGACTCTAGTTTTCTTGAGCATAACAGGAATGAAAAAGGAGAAGGTAATCACTATTTACAGTTACTGGTCTCTCTCCAACTTGCATGTTGCTCTGATTGTTTTCTTTCTCTCTCACATGGATACCAGGTTTTCTGGTTGCTTCCAGCTCTCTCTTTCTGTTTCCTGCCTGCCTCTGTTGTTAACACATGCACACACTATTTTTCATTTCCTGAAAAGGAGATACTTAGATTAAATATTAGACAGAAATTCTTTGTTGTGAGGGTGGTGAGGCACTGGAACAGGTGGCCCAGAGAAGCTGTGGATTCCCCATTCCTGTGAGTATTCAAGGCCAGGCTGGACAGGGCTTTGAGCAGCCTGGTCTAGTAAAAGGTGTCCCTACCCATGGCAGGGGTCTTGGAATCAGATGATCTTTAAGGTCCCTTCCAACCCAATCCATTTTATAATTCCACGATACTGTGACTCTCAAGCTGTGCTCCTTGTTGTCCTGTGCTCATTTTTACCTTTGCCCAGGGACATGGCTGGCACCTGAGTGAGCAGAGCAGCTCACCAGGCAGCAGTCTGTATTTCCAGAGCTGGCAATGAGTCATGCATGAAGCTGGCTGACATCCATGCTGTCTGTATGTATGCAACCATGGGTCGTTACACAGCAATAAACTACAGTATCTTGTTCAAAACCTGTCTCATTTTATCTGGATCCCCCCTGACTTTGCTGGCACTGATCCATGGCTGGTGTTTACTGACCTTTTAGGGGAGCACTCTTGGCTGTAGGAATAAAAAGAGTTTCTTGTGGAGGTTGTGCACAGACACTGAAGTTGCAGGGTGCATGCTTGGCCCCATGCACAGCAGCCTCAGGCCCAGCTGTAGGCCTTGGGCCAGGACCAGAAGGACCGTCCAACACTTTTCCTGTTGGAGCTGTTGCCCTTTTTTGAGTGATCAGCCCACCTCAAGCATCTACATGCTGATAATACACCTTCTGGTCCCACATGGCAATGTGCAATGTCTGCTCAGCTTTCAAGGGATAATGCTTCCAAGCAGTGCCTGGGCTATGAGGCAGAGGCAATCCTACAGTATTCCTCGCAGTCCTGTCCCAAAAACTCCTGCTGGGCATGTCCATAGGGCTACAGTGCCCCCCCATCCCTGGGGATGCAGCAGGGCACACCAGAGGAAGCCGCTCATGGTGCTGACAGAGCTAGACCAAGCTCAGGCTGCCTGAGTAGATGCAGAAAGTGCCCCTGTGTGCACACAGCCTCCTAGATACTCCCAAGGACCTTTGAAGACACATAAAGGCAAGGTAAAACACATTTGCTGAGCCACCAGGCTGTTACAGTGTTTGTTGGGCAGAATAATTTAGAAGCCAATTAGCCAAAATCCCATAGCTAGGAATGATGTGATCTTCCAAACCCTGAAGCTTGGAGGTTTTCATTCCTCAGGTTAGGAAGGTTTTGTTGCACTCACAGAGATAAGAAGGCTTTAGCTGCACTGGGGGTCTTGCTCAAGTTGGCTCAGAGGAAAAGTTGAGGGACTTCAACTCAGTCAATGCGTTGGCGCCATTGTTATTTTTCTTTTAATAGGATTGTGGTGTGCTGTTTATATACTCCTGTTTTCAAATAAAGCATTTTTTGAATACTAGCAAGACTTCTACATGGACATGGCATGTGGCATGCCTAGTGGCAGGCCTGAATGTCTCAGGGCTTGCCACTAGTCTCTGCAGAGGCACAGGGACACTACTCAGGCACTGGCCAGGACACATGCAGAGCTAGATGTAACTAAAACAAAACAAAGCAAGCCCTGTGCTTTTATGTAAGAGCACATCTATTACCTTGGTATTTTACGATGGACAGTCTATCTCAGAGAATGAATTGCAGTGTCTGGGCCACATTTTCTGGTTTGTGCTGAAAAGCCAGGCTAACAGGGGATTAGCAGGAAGATAGTTCCAGGATGGATTATCCCTCTGTGTGATGGTAAGGAAAGTTCTGTGCTAGCAACACGTACTGACACCACGTTTGGAAGTCTGCCTCTGGCAGTGTGCTCCTAGGGTAGCACAGTTGTATCCTTCCAGGCCTGAAAAAACTTGCATGGGATTTTATCCCAGGCATCAGATGCCTTTTCTGACCTGCTTGTGTCCTGGCAATCTCAGCAAAACTTCACAAACTGTCTTAGTGTTAGAAGCTGGTTTTCTCTCTTGAAAATCCATAACAGCTTCAAGGGACACGTCAACTCTATTTCTGTAAGATTTGGCTGGTTCATAGTGCCCCCACTCCTGACACTTCTCAGGAGCATTGACCTGATATGATGGTGTCTGACAGATGAGCAGATAGATAGCAAGAATAAACACAGATAAATCTAATTGTGTGAGACATTTAAGACATGTGTGGTATTTAATTTGTTCATACCATGGAACATGGCAAAATTAATTAGTAGTGGAAGAAAATACTACCTAGTGTTATTACAGAGTAAATGTTTTTGTGTGTTTAATCAAAGCCCTTCCAGAGAGATATATGAGTGGAAGGGAATATCCATTTTAGCTGTGCACTTAATTCTCTGTATTCAGTATACTAGTAAATTGGATGCCTTTTTAAATTCTTCTAACGATTTTATCAAAGCAGCAGTTTTTGTAGATTTCTCTCCTCTTTTAAAGAACACAGTGCTTGCTTTTGGCACATTGCTGATGCTTAATTTATTTTTTCTCTTCAGCGACACAAAATGTATTAATGGTTCTGCAATGACCAGGATAAAGTCAAGAGAGAAGAACCTGGCACTTGTATTCCTTTGTCAGTTAAATACTGTGCTATAAAAAGGAGACAGTAAATTATAGAAAGAAACCAATACGATGACCACAGAATCCTGGTATTTATTCCTACATCAAGAGACCTATATACAGTAACTGAAATTCCTCTTTCTTGATTAAAAAGGGACTTTTGCATGTGTGGTGATCAAATACTGTAAAGGAAGTTACATGTTTTTCAGCCGGTTATAAGCAAGCCACAGGATGAACAAGATGCACTAGAAAGAGGAACTGACTTATGAGTAACCTGTTTTCACTCTAATGGTGCCATATGGAGTAACTAAAGCAATTTTTCTCCATCTCTCCCCCTGCAAATGAATGAAAATATTTCTTAATACTTGTGCACTGGATTCAGCAGAGACATGTTCACTTGTGTCCCACCAGAGAGTATTCTTGCAGAGGCAGTCCAATTTTGGCTGCTACGATGCCTGAAGTCTGGAGGAACTATATTTCTTTCTCCACTCTCTTTAGTGGAGGAACTTTATTTTTGCTCCCTGAGTAGCAGCACAGAATGTGTTATCCACGACTGAGTTCCTTCCCCCAAACTGCAGTTTATTATGCCCTATTCATCTGCTGGACTTGACTGGGAAATTTAAATTACAAGATCTCTACATACTCAGAGAAAAGTTATTTGAGCTCCAAGGGACATGAATAGGATGATAAATAGCTGTCTTTTTCAACAGTGACACAGGTGCTGGAAGAGTTAAGCACCTCTGCTGTACTAATTCCTCTGACAGTAACCTATATAAGTAGATAGAAATATTATATGGACCCTTGCCAATAGACAGTGCCACCCAGCTAATCAGGGGTACTGTGTCAAGATTCAGATTTGTATGCTTGCCACAAAATCGGCACTCAGAGGTAAGTGAAACACTGTGTTCTTCTACTTCAGTGTCAATATAACATGGTGGTAGAGGAAGATAGAATAGATTGATAATTTTCTTCAAGATGTTTCGAAAGAATGATAAATTCACAGGGTTTTCTCACTGACTCTAGTGGTAGCTCTCCCATCCTTTCATTTTCAACATCATTTGCTGTAGTCACACAAACTGTACTGGATGACAGTTCTCTCCCTCCAACCTTGATACAACTATGAGAGAGAGAAAACAGTAAAACAGAAGTATTTTAACCTGGACTCATAGAGTTTATTTAATTGCACTTTGAACTGAACCTCAAGAACAATTTCAAGAGCATCTCAACAGTCTGAACAGAGAACATGACGAGTGCCAAACAGTTTCATGCAAGGCTGCTGTCTGCAGCACACGTATTCCCCCACATTCAGGCCCAAAAACTCTGCCTTGGCATTTCACTGGGTGAGTAAAATGAAAATGTGCACAGAAATTCCAGCAGGTGGTCTGAATGATGGGGGGGAAACAGTCCCATCTGCCTCATAGGAGGGATATCAATATATCCCAGGATCTTTCTTGGAAGAAACTGTTCAAAGGGCACACAGTGAGCTCTGTGGCAACTATAGCTCACTGGGAGATGGTTGCACTAAAAGTGGCTGGTGTCCATTCTCCTGCACAATGAATTTCTATTTCTACCTAAGATAAAGCTATAAATTGCATAAATTACAAACCAGTCTGAACTCATTGCTTGTCACAAAGTTACTGTGTCCTAGCTAAGAAATTTTACTCATCATCACAACGCAGGTTTCCAAAAATCATGTGAAAATATCTCTACAGATCAAAGAGGGGTAAGTTTTGAAGAAGCTGTACATGGAAAAGGTCCAGCCATTTACCACACTGGGAGATATTTAAAGAGGTTGGCCATACTAACTGCTGTGCTTGCTCCTCCAAAAGCACCTACACCCAGCAAATACATGGCAGAATTTCCGAGCTCCTATACCCATGTAAGCATGAGGAGATGGCAGGACCTCTCTGCAGAAGACAGTGCTTTCTCTCAGAACTCTAGCATGGCACACAGGCAGGATGCTAATGATAATATCAGAAGAAAATACCAAAAAAAAAAAAAAAAAATTTACAAAAAAAAAACCAGGGGAAAGAAAAAAAAGAAAAAAAACAAAAAAAAAAAAAAAAAAAAAAAAAAGTTTAGAAACCCAGGGGAAAGCAAAGGAAAATACCAGTCAGGACAAAGAAAACTCCAGTGGCAGAGCAGTTCCATCAAGATCTCGGCCTTCAGACCATAGCCAGCACAACAGCAAGGAAACCAATATGCCACAAAAACCGGAAACAACCTGCCTCCCCAGAAACAAAGAGAGGAGAAAAAATTTCCTAAGAAGCTGGGGAACCACCAAGGAAATCATTTTGAAGCAGAGACTTGCTTTGATTCTGATGATAAATCAGTTTTGCCAAAATGGATGAGCCATTTGGACCCATTCCTTGCTATTTAAGAATTTGTCCTTGAAGAGATGAGCATGTGTGAAAACCCACATATACACTGAGAAAGGGAAGACAGATGACATCAGGCTTGAATTCAGATTAGAAAAATGTGCATGAAAGAACAGAAAAAAAGCCAAAACAGCTTCATATTGCAGCATAGGAAAGTCTGGCGCTCCTTTTCTTACATTTCAGTTTCTCTACTATGAAGTGTGAGTTGCAAACCCTGCACTGTCCAGGGCCATCTTCACCCAAAAAGGAATTTGCAAAATTAACATCAAAACAGGTACAAACCATGTAATTTATCAATTTAGCCCCTGACATTTTCCAGCATCTGATGGAAGCTATTTTTATTGTCACAACAATACCTAAAATTGGTATTTAAATGTTAACACAGGTTTTTAAAAACTTATTTCATTCATTTTAAACAAGCTATTAAAAATAATTTTCAGTACAAGAGCATCATATTTTTACATTATTGGTCTAACATCATTGCCATACATAATATGCCTAACAGGGAATTTTTGTTTCGTCTTCATTGCATGCACAGTTTTCTTCTGATAGTATATAAAAAAATAATCCAGTGCTGACTTTGCCGCTTATTTTAGATGGTTTGATGCTTCCAGTTATTAAATACATGAGCTGTAATGGCAACACTGCATGCTTTCCAACTAGGAAGAAAGTAGAAGAGAAAACGCTGAGATTACAGCCTGTATGCATCCAAGTCTCCCCACTCCCAGGGAAATAAAATGCACCCATGTGCAAACACTATCACCTCCTTGTCATAATTTCAGTTTCCAAAAGTCAGTGGGGTAATGACATCAGAGTACATACTATGTAATATTCCAAATGTTGCAGTACTATTAAATAAGCAGAGGGCTCTTTTGGGATATACTGAATGTGTTCAGCACCTCAAACAATTCATCCAAAACTTGAACATGCATGACTACCGAAAATATGGGTCAGAAAGGATGCACAAGGGGAGGAGAAAGTTTGAGGAGGTCTGAGCATGCCCTTCATGCCTCCATAGATGCCAGCTCCAGGTCTGCAAGGACAAGGATGGCTGACAGCTGCTTTAGGCCCGTAGGTTTTCTGCAAAACCTGGATGCACAAAAAAAAAAGCTTTGGCTGTTTATTAAACAGAATGACTTTATTTTTTTTAAATGAATGTTCTCTCAACTGGTTTGCATTTCAATGTTTAGATATCACAGATTCCTACAAGAAGTCTGCCATAAAAATTAGAACCTGAAGCAGGCCAGATTGCTCACTGTTAAACGTTACAGAAATGTGAGTTGAAACTCATATAACTAAAGAAAAGGAACTCATGGGTTGGGTTACTTTATTTTATTTTATTATATTTTATTTTTATTTTATTTTATTTTATTTTATTTTATTTTATTTTATTTTATTTTATTCTAAATTTTGTGTCCATATAATTTTAAACATATGCAGAATTTTTAAAAGATGTGTCTATCTAATCCTAAATTAATTAATATCCTGTAAAACTAATCTATCCTTATAGATCCTGACCTATAAAGTCATGCTTTCATTATCTGAATTGCTGTGAAGACTGGTTGTTGAGCAAGTGAAGAGTGGGCACAACAAACAAAGATCATAATGAAATCTTGAATTTTGCACAATAGGGTAAATTAGTGAAGGTCTGTGGATTATTTTACTTTGCACAGCAAAGAAATCTGACTTATTTTGCATATACTGTGTTAAAGACACATTTTTGAGTTACCCTAGAACACCATGAAAGCAGATACCCAGGCTGTTAAAAAAAAACATGTATAAAGCAAAACCTCAAATTTATCCCCTATGGACTTCACTCTGGTGGCCTGCTGCATAGATTTACATTGGCAATGCCACAGAAGACAGACATGCTGGAATAATTTATTTCTGAGTCAAATTTTTCTCTGTGGATTTTGTAATTTGGTTAACATTTTTTCGTTATCTTTTTATGGGCTCTTTGAAGGTGGTGTAAATTGCATCCAGCTCTGATTAATGGTGAGATTCATGCTAGAAAATAAAATCTTCACTCTAGCTGGAATGTAAAAGCAGCCTTTCAAACTAGCACAGAGTTTTTAATAGAAACAGAATTAATTAGCCCAACCTGGAATCTTATATATGCACACAAAAAATCAGATACCTAAATAATCTCAGTTTGTCTCTTCTACAGTTTTGATAAAACACGAAGGCTAAATCATTTTATTGTGGTGCCAAGATAATGCTCATTTCTAGAAGTCACTTATAAAGTAGACAGCACTAGCACTTTGTCAGTACTGTGCAATCCAAGGGATAGGCAGCCAGGTGAAGGCAGTTTTCAGATCTGTAAATGGAAATCAAATACCCAGCCATCGCTGGCTGAGTGCTCAACCCTCCCTTGCCCCTTTATTACTGTCAAGGAAAATCATTCGCTCCCTGCTTTGAGACAAATGACTCCCCTTGGAGTCACAGCAGTTACAGTGGAGCCTGCAAGCCTGAAAATTCAATCATTAATATGATTATTTGGGGTGGCACAGTGAGACAAGTGGGTGTTACACCTGGAAGTCGACTCACAGTCTACAGTGCTATTATGCTGAGGAGTAGAAGTGTTCTTTGACCACCCTAGAGCTGCACCAAGTGCTGGGTGTGCATGCATTTGCACTCAGCAAGAGCAGGTTATGAGGCCAGCTACAGGATGGATTATTTCCTTGTCTCACACCTCTCTGCCTCTGCGCACTGCAAAAGCCCTTCCCTCCAGTGCACACAGGAGGGTAGTGTGGAGCCAGGCACACCTGAAGGAAAAGTGGATGGCAGACCAGGGATGCTCTACCCTCCCATCCATGGAGCTGATGTACTAAAGGTTGGAGTAATGTTTCCCAGGACACAGGCATCTCATTACACAGCAAAGCTCAAGTTTATTTTGTTGTATAGAAAACAGAAATTAAATTTAGCATTGGGTGTCAAAAAAATTGTTGTCATAATGGGCCAGATTAATTTCTGGCATGAACACACAAAATTGTCACTGATTTTGATGATCTATGACAGCAATTTATCTTCAGTGTAGTTCCACTGATTTTTGCTGCAGTTACACCAGGGCTTGATTTAGCCTGATATTTCTATCAAAGGGAGGAACAGAATTGAAAGGGCACATGCCTTGGTTTAGGCATTTGTCTTCTACCTTCCTGTTTTACACAAACTGCATTTCTTTAAGTTACATATGCTCCAGCCCTCTGTTTTCTGATATCACAATAGCCTCAGGGTGTTTTTTCCTTTACCTACTATTTGCCTTTGGGTTTATTGACAAATTGTCACCTGTGATGTGTTCACTGTCTTACAAGATTATGGATGACTGCTGCCTTGCACTGCTTCTCTTCTCCCTACACCTCTTGCATGCCAAGTGCGTTGTTTTCTGGCCAGTGAACACCATCAAAGAATTTATACTAAGCACTCTTTTAGGCATTTCTCAGTCTTGAACCTTTCTTCTTTTAATGACATCACAGTTAATGTCCTGAACAAGTGCAGGGCAAAGATCTTCATGCAAATTGTTAATTTCGAAATACCTGTTGTTCATACACGCAATTATCATTGATGATAAAATCGCTCTTCTTTTTAAAACTTTCATTCTTTGGTCATCTGCAAAATCATCATTAGAGTAAAGAGCAATACTCAAAATGGATGTGAGGACACAAATATCTGTTCTCTCTGTTAGCCGGATTATTGAAACCCATTGTTCTAAATCCAGCAGCTTGATTTGGAAATTCTAAATTCCTGTACTGAGTAGCCACTGGCACAATTGTTTGACAAAAGTAATATTCTATTTCACAGCAATGGCACTGCTAGAGGTATCCCTGGGAAGTTCTCATTTTTGCCAGGTTGGGTCTAGAGTCACTGAAGAAGTACCCAAAGCTATCAAAAATGTTGGTATGCTGTGTAGCTGGGCTGATAGAGAAAGTCAAATGAGAGGAGGCTCCTGAAAGCACTTTAAAGATGCTCTGAAATTCTCTCTTCAAGCTTGTCAGAGCAATACCAGAACCTCTTAGAAAATTACTACATACCAAAGCATCTCCAGAGAAATCTGCAATAAGGTTTCTGCAGACCTTATAGCAAAGCACACAGACCCACGTGAGGCTGTGAGAGCAACAAGCAAGCTCTGAGGCACTCAGAAGTCATCAGAAATGTGTGAATTCAACCTGCAGCCATACCTGCTCCTGGGATTTGTCCGTCCCCAGACACTTGGGCATGTGGGCACTGAGGGCAGTATGCTACAGCACACACATGAAATTTGTCTCTGAGCAAGACAGAAAACTACAGGCAGCACTGAGGGGTAGGTGTCCATGCTCATGTACCTGTGTTCTTGTTTTGTCTCAGTATTCATACTTAATTTCTGCCACAAAGGTCTATTGCAGTAATTAACTGAGGTGTGACAACATTTGGATGTTACCGTGCACAAACAATCCCATTCAGTAAACATAATGAATCATCTGAAATCTTCCTCAAAGCCGTGTGATGAGACCTTGAGCAAAGCGTAGTGAGGATTTGTATCACCCTCTCTGACAGGAGACCATCAGAGAGGTGCACCATCTGTTCCTCTGGATCTGCTTACTCAGTGGAGGATTTTCAGACCTTTCTAATTATACTTGCATTTAGCAACCTTCTGCTGAGCTACTGTTCAAAAAACATCCACAACAAATAAATAAACAAACTCAAAGCTGCCAGTTCAGGCAGCCAGTGGGCTCATTCTGAGAACATCTGCCCTTTCCGTAGCACCAAGAGCACAGATTGCCTGTAGTAGTCTTTCAACACAGAGTAGTCTTCCTGCATTAGGCTTGTATGTCCTTGGCCCCACAAAAAAAAGACCTTACAGACTTCTTTCATATTTGTCTTTCTTTCTTTCTTTTTTACTTTTTTTCTTTTTTTCTTTTTTTCTTCTTTATTGGGCTTTGCATAGACCTGGAAAAATATCTGCAATATCTTTCATAAACATCATCATTTATTAATGTACTGCAAGTCTGAAACAGCCCAGTTGTTTGGGTGCTTGGTAACGTCTGAGGTTAGCTCATTTATAAAGAGGAGCAATACTGGAAAGTGTTTCTCTTCAGAGAACCATGCTGATGAAAAGTTGCTAAGAGCTCATCCAAAATTCTGTCTCACACCGGATCTTTAATATAGTTTCTTTTGGATGAACTTACACCATGTGTGGTTTTTTTTCTTCCCCTAATAACCACCAGTATACTTATATGCATTATTTTAATGCAGAGATTTTATTTTGATGCTATGTGAGAGATGTGGAAACCGCACCTGGGAAATTTGGCTGGCATTTCAGTAGAAATAGTACAATAGTGTGACAGCTTAACCAAGTGGGTGCTGGTATTTAACTCGCTTTTCTTTTCGTCTAGTAATTTCAAATGTAATTTGAAATATGCATGAGACAACAAGACAGTGACGCATTAAAAGACGCATCACGTTCTGTAGAGTGAAATGCTGTGGAAATAAGCAGTATGTTTACAGGTTGTGCAGATCAAATGCAGCAGAGGCTGGAAGGGAAGGACTCACCACAAAACCGTCACCTTTCTCTTTTCTCAGTGTGCGCATATGGCGAGGATTAGGATCATCATGTAATATTCAGGAGAGTTGCATGGGAAATACATTTCCCATAGCAACAGCTGGTTTGGACGTTAGGGAAAGATTAAAGAGAACCTATTTCATCTATCTATTACTTTAAATGAATGGTTATCTGCCAAACTGGCACGTCAAAACAGGCGCTTCTGTGAAGACAAACACCTCTGCAAAAATTCTACTCTTTCTGTGGATTTGGTTTTCTCATCTGATAATGGGCAATCATGTGCCATACTCCAGGTCTTTGTGGGATTCTTAATTCAACAGTTCAATCCTACAAGGCTAGCCAAAAAGGCTCTTAGGTAAGTAAAAAGGAATGCAAAAATGGTAATACATTCAAGATGTTAAACTTTGATTTGTACCTAATTCCATTAATACATGCAGTTCAAATTAAAATGTAACATCAGACTTTCCAGTTTTGCCGGCTTTTAAAAACCCAGTAAAAGACAAGATTGTAACATAAAGATATTATCATCCAGTTATGTTCTTATCTCTAGCTCTGTTAAAAGAAAACTAGAAGCAAGTAATAATTTCTATAAACCAGTCATTATCAGAGATTACTATTTTTAAATAGCATTCAAAAATTTCTCAGGCATTAAAAACCAAATAGGCAAGATTTGACTTTGCTCCTTGTATGAAGAGATTAGGCTCAAATCTTCAAAGAGTTACATACTCAAGTCCTGTCAAGGGCCCGGTTTTATTTCCTCTAACCAAAGGATCCTAAATTAGGAGTCAGTCAATACACACACCCTCTAAAAATGGTCAAAATAAAATGAGGGGTGTCAGGCAATGACTCAGGTTGCCTAAAAGCCAAACAGCCCTCTGGGGGAGGCTGCCTTTTGCTTTCGGGGTCCTTGCAGGAGCCAATGTTCCTACTGAAAGCTGATGAAGGCAGGATGCAATCACCTCACTGGAAGTGCAGGGGTTCATTAGTGGTTCAGTAGTTCAGTGTTTCTGCACAGGTGACAAGGTGGACCTGTGTTGTATGGGATGTGCCAGGTGCCACCAATAAACAAGAGGAGGAACAGAGGGAAACTGAATAAATCCATTTATGGCAATGGACTCTGTGCTCATGAATTTTTCACATAGGCATGTCCTCATGGTATTTGCAAATTTATTAACGGATTTATTTTACTTACGTTAATCATATTGTGTACTGAAGGCACCATGGAAGAAGCATTTGTTTTTGAAGTAACTTAAGTAAAGAGCAGATGGTGGCTTGGTGAGCAGGGCCTGGATTTATGCTCAGTTCCAAGTTCACAGTCACAAGCTATTTGTGATATTCTAAGTAAGAATGTATCATATATGAGCCAATATTCACAAAAATCTTTATGGAAAAGATTACATTTGATAGTTGATAGTCAGTGTGTTGATTAATTTTTGATAGAATGAACCTTAATGTCCTGGCTGCTTTGGCCATTGCATATCTGATTTATATCCATTGAAAAAAGCAATTATGGGGCCACACTGGGACAGCTTGAAGTTCTTTATTGAAGGTCTCTTACCTTTGGTTATGTTGGTGCAGGTTGTAGCCATTGATTTCTTTGGAGCACCAAGGAAATGGCACAGCTTCCGTCAAGTTCACATTGTCTAAGGAGATGCATCTGGCATTGCAGCTCTTGGGTTTAACGTGCAATATCTTCCCAAAAGCTGAGCTCAGGACCAGAGGTAGTGCTGGCCTGAAACACATAGCAAACAAAGAGAATTAAAGTCCTTTTGAAACCTCCTCTGCTACAGCACATCTTCATGTACAGGTCAGAACTCCACGTCTTATTGGATTTTAGTGGTGCAGTGTTAAGCCATGTGTTTGCACCAGTCCAGGGAGGGCGCTTATATATTGCCCACAAAAGGAGCTGAATTCCTCAGTCAGAGGAAGAAGCTGTTCAGTTTGCCCCTCAGGTTTGCAAAATCTGTCCCACCTCAAGGGAGAGGCTCATTACAAAGAGGGTTTTCCCTTCTTTCAATGAGCACTTTCAGTCATTTCAGTGTAAGCTGTCCCTTTGGATCTTACTTGTTGTTAGGAAGGCGTACCTTTCTTGCAGCTGAAATGGCCATTGTTAGGAACAAAAACGTCTATTTGTATGGGAAAGGAACTAACACAAATAGTCACAACTGCAAATGGACACTGCTTTGTTTTCCAAGTAACTATGACCCCAGGACTGTGTTCTGGCAGTCCTTAAAGTGCTAAAATAAAGCCCCTTTGCAAGTATATTTGCCTCTAGAAATAGAAAAGTATCCTCTATATTTATGTTATATTAGTGTTTGGGTTTGGAAGTTTTGCCAAAAGTTGCCCGGAAATCAAAAAAAAACCAAAAGGTTTTGCATGAATCATCTCTGTTATGGTCTTCCTACATTTGCATCATTACCAAAGTATGTCCCAAATTGGTGTATGAATACCAGACTCTAAATACTGGTGGGAAAAGGAGGGTACAAAATTATGTCAGAGTACAACTGGTACTAATATGATGGCAATACAATATCGTCCTGCTAGTTTACGAAATTTCTGTGGTGATGCTGTATGACATATGCCTTTGATACCACTGCAGATGTGGTAACGCTCTGTTTTACATATTATGCCATGCCTCCATCAGTCTTTGGCAGTGTAACTTCAAACCATAAAAGCAAAATAAGGCTGAACCCATAACTTTTTTAATACTTATTATACTGAGCAGCATTGCAATGGTAATACTCACTACAGATCAGACTGAGGGAGCCTCTGAAGAGCAGCTGCTGACACACTAAGATTCTTCTGATGACTTCTTAAAATGAAGACTGATTTATTGAAGACAGTTGTATTTCTCTTTCAACAGCTATCTCATGGAATAGTTTACTTTTCATTCACAATCTCTGTGTTATAAAGAGAAGATTTAGTGGGCACATTAAATTGTCATCCACAAAATGATGATGAACCTATCCATTCCATTAACTCTGGGTTTTTTGCTTATTCACTGTTAAACATAAGAAGGCTGGGAAAGTCAACCATGGGAACAGATCACCCGGAGAGACTGTGTGGTCTCCAGCCTTGGAGGTTTTCAGATCCTGTATGGATTAAGGCCTGAGCAGTCTGATCTATCTCACAGACGCCTTTGATTTGAGACAGAAGTGGTCTTCCTGAAGTCCCCTTGCACCTGAACTACACTATGACAGTATGACCCTAATATTTATTATTTATAATTTTGTAGCTGAAATAATGTGCACTAGATTCAGTGTTGCCTTAATACCACAGTAGTAACTAGATTGTACAGAAATCTCTGATTCACAAACCCTGGGCCTGAAGGCGGACTTAAACCTTATTGACAGCTGCTGGAAGGAAGATGCAGTGGGACACCGAAAGTCAAGAGGATTTGTGGAAAAGGACAACTTCTTGGCTCAGGCATAAGATGGGCAAGTAAGGCTGAAGCACGGTTGGATCTACTATTCACTAATAAGGAACAGCTGATTGGGAATGTGATAGTCAGTTTCAATGTTGGCTGCAGTGACTGGGAAACAATGAGCTTTGAGATCCAGAGAGGAGCAAGGAAAGAGATAGCAGAGCATAAGAGAGCAGACTTCAGAGTCTTTAAGGAACAGGTGAGTGATATCACCACATCTCTGAAGGCTCTACCAGGGAAGGTACTTGAGTGTTCCCAGCCAAACCCGTGTGTATATTAACCCATTGAACTTTACATTTTGAGGGCTTCCCCCATCCTTGACGTATCAAGACTGAGACTATCACTTTGACCAGTGATACAAACACAGGTCATTCAGTGTCATTTCACTCTAATCTGCCCCAAGGGTCATCACAACACCAAACTGGGGGACCAGTCAATGTGCTCAAGGGCAGGGCTACCAGCCAGGGGGAGCTAGACAGGCTGGAGGGATGGGCCAACCTCGTGAAATTCAAAGAATTGCTGGACTCTCCAGAAAAGAGTGACTGCAATTCACAGTGTGGCTGAAGAGACACAGAGCCTCAGGGCTGACTCTTTCCCTCCTCGACAGGAGAAAGACCTCTGCTTTGTGCCCTTCCACATGCATTTGATGAGAACCAAGATCAAACTCTTCCCAGCAGCAGTAATGCTGCTGAAAACCTGCCAGTGCATTCTCACTGCCTAACTGCATTTCTAGTCACTCAATCTTTCCACAAACTATCACTCTGAGAGCCTGATCCCTAACTCATTGACTTTGCTGCAAATCTTTCAGCAGACTGTAACAGACCTTGGATCAAGATCTTTGCTAGCCATGACTCTCCTTTTTGTCAATACATTAATAACTTGCATAGTTTGCCATATTTATACCCTTGTATTTTTTTTCCTGAGATTTTATAATTCTATCTGAATGTCTAAGCTCAGCTCAATTATTTTATCTTAGACTCTATTTTCATTACCCTTCAGAACTTTGTAGCTGACCCCACAGCTGATCAGGAAGTGGAGACCTACTGAGGTCCCCTCATAGCTGCATCATCCTATGATGCTATGAATTGCTCTTTGCTGCTTAAGAGTTGAGGAGTTTCATTTTCAGGCTGTTTTAAAAAAGAAACTAAATGCACCTGCTGCACTAGGTGGTCTACCTTTCTCCCACCTTCATCTTTCCCCCCACCCTTCTAACAGTTCATTAAGCATGTTTATGCTGCTTTCAGTTGATGAATTTTTTATGCAAACCTTCATGACATAACTGCAGCAAATGCTTTTCAAGTGAACAGACAGACAAATTTGGCTGTACTAGTGAGGACTAGAGTGTGGCTTTGTTCCAAGACCCATGCCCAGAGGGTTATTCAGTTGTACTATGCTCAGCAGCAGAAAAAAAATATTATCTTTCTAAAAGATTCACATTCAGCATACTGTTGTTGTGGGAGAAAGAGGAAGAAGAGGGGAATGGAAGCAGGAGCCCATGACAATTGTTACTGTCCTATGACAGCACAAACTGATGTACATGTACACTCCCCTTAGATTCCCAGCCATGACCTCTTTCAGTTTTTGTCAACCTGCTTGGGAAAAGGTGTGGGGGAGTCACATATAGATAAATTAAATTCATCTCGCTCCTCAGACAAGGTATTGCAACAGGAAATTCAGTCTTCAGTGCTCAAGCCAAATAGAGTCTAGGAGCTTTCTTAAGCATCCTCAGTCATTCACATTCTTCATACTGGGAGCTAAAAATGTTAAAGTCATTGGCGCAGCAAACTGACATAACAGCTAAAACCTTTGGTCTGTTAAACATGTTAAAATGGGGAAAAGCTATCCTACAGGCACTCTCAGTACTTTTGAACAGCTCTAGTGGAGTCTAGAGAAGGAATTTTAACATAAGAAAGATGCAAAATGTATTTTGAGTTCCTCAGATATAAAAGAAGCTTTACCTACCAAAACAAGAGGCAGGACAGAGGAGAAGCATGGAGGAATTTGGCAAGATTCATAAAACATCTCCAAAATTTAAATATCCCTCTAACAGGAATCTTACCATTAGGAACTCGTAGGATGTACCCACTGACATATTTTCAAGGGTAGTAAGAAGTCTGTGAGCTAGGCTTGAGGTCCTACAGAAAAAAATCAACATCAAACCTCTTCAGGAGGAGACTTCCAACCTGACTTACATACTCATGCTAAAATTGTCCATCCAGCACAGCTCTTCCTGCTTCTGCTAGATACCTATTTACCTCTTTCTTTGATGCCAGGATACACTGGGCATTTCAAGTTTTGTCCTCGAGTGTCTCCACAAGTGCCTCAGTCCTGGCATTGCTTTGTGATGGGGCCATGCAAGAGTGTCGCAAACCAGTACTCCTCATGCCAGCCCCATGCTGAGTCAGGGCTGTCGGTGGTCCCAGAGGTCACCAACAAAAAAGGGGGAGAAGGTAGGCTACGTTTTTAATCTTTTACTGGAACTACGAGATAGCTGGATCTAGCAGCTAAACCCACATCTCAGTCCTTCACAAACACATTGATTACAGGGCCAGAGGACATGCTACCAAGGCAGAGGAGCTCAGGGAGCTGGGAGAAGGTACTACCATTTCTGTTGGTTGAAGCTGTTTAACCTTTCATTAAATTAGTTTAATTTCCTGCTCTCTCCAGCTAATGATACAATTTGTGGGATAGGGACCTGCCAACTACCTGTTCTGCCTTCTGGACACAGGCCCATTTACATAAAGAAGGGTGCTCTAGAAGGCAAGAGGTGGTGAGAGCATCATCCCTGCTTCAGGTGTGCCAGAGAAGGGTTGGGAACTGGCTTTGGGACTGGGGTGCTGTCTTGAGTGTCACCACACTTTGAATCCTCTGGGTCTCCTACCTACCAAGCAAGTCTAGACAGCCTCTTTTGTCAGCCAAATCCCAAAAGTAACTCACTCACTTATGAAGTAGCCTGCATGTAGGCGAGCAATTTTCCAACATCTTTGTTAAGGTGGCCCAGACAGGGGCAGAGTATAAGCATAATTTCTTTTTTTCAGTGTTTCCCATTGTATTACTACTCAGCCGTAACTCCATGTGGGCTCAGATCACAGCTCGGATGCCAAAATCCCTCTAAAACACTCCAGACAGAGCTGGCATACCCATCTTACACTGTATGAATCCCTGCAGATGAACTGATGCCTAAATACCCACCTTGAAAGTCCAGCCTGAAGAGCGGTTGAACCTTGGAAACTTTTTATAAAACTCTTATTTTCAAGTACCACAATAAAGAGAGGTCTGAAAATAGATAGAATCATTTCTTGGTACTAAAGGCCTTAGATCACTGAAGAAAATATGTGGGCAAAACGTATTCTCATGGCAAACAGGGACAAAATTCCAATCTCAGTATTAGTTAAAGAGGAAAGCTGAATTCGGTTGCAAGGCAGGTCAGACAGATGTTCCACCCAAGGAGCCAAAGCATTACTAACCATTATATTTGTGTTTTATTACAGAGCCTCAGAACCATAGTCATGGCCAGGACCCCACTGTCATGGATGATATATCAAAACAGAACTAATACCTTTCTTGACTTAAGTCTGAGAAACCCACTGGCTTTAGTGTGGTTACTCACACTGCAAAGAGCAGCTAATTTGCCCTAATGTACAAACCATCTATACATTTTAAGCACAAATAAAAACCCCAGCCCCAAAACCAAACACAAACAGGAAAGTATACAATATCTGGCTGTAAAACTTAGATTCACCATGAAAATTGAGAGATGCATTTCTAACAAACAACGACGTGCCTCTCCTTTTTGTAAAGAACATCAAGACTGCCCTCTTTCTCTCTTGCTTTGGCATTCTTTTGTGTTGGTGATTTCCAAAGACTCAGGCTGGCCCCATACCTAGAATAACAAATTTAGTCAATGTAAAAGTTGATTATAAAACTACTTGAATGAAATTTTGCATCTCTTGTTTGCAAATATAAATAAATAGTACATAAAAATCTGCTAGCACGAAAATCTTAAAATACAATTATGATTAAACTGAAGTGTTTGAATCCGTAGACATGTTCTATTAGCCATACACACTAATTTATTTTACCAATGACCATGACTGGGCTTTACCTAGGCACTGGCCAAAACATGCCACAAAATTGGAGATGTCTTAGAAGTTGAATGAGAAAACTACTTTCTTGCCTTCTTTCAATCTCAAATAAATAGCAGGGTACTGTGTGTGCTGAAAGGGAATCGTTTATGTTGGACCGAAACAGAGAAGGAAAAAAAGATGCAAAGGCCAGAATAAAAGTAGGCTGGATGCCTGGAAATAAATATGAATATATTAGAAAAATATTTCAAACTAAGGATGTGAAAAATGGAAAGCCCAAAGCAAAACTAGGGAAGGAGCCTAATATAATTCAGTTTTAAGACTAAGAAGTGGCATAATACCAACCTCAAGCAGGGCAAAATTGCTTCTGAAAACAAGAAGGAATCTGGGGAAAGGAGGAAATTTCTACTCCTTACCTGCACTGATGTGAATCTTGAACCATTCCTTTGTTTTCTACAGATTTGCTCTGCAATTAGTCCCTAATCTTTTGCCTACAACTCCTGCAAAGGGAGGATGATCATAACACAACCTTCTTGCGAAAGAACAGCAATCACCTGTCAATTGACCTGCAGGATTGCAGGTTTTGACTGTCCGAAATGAAGCAGAATTTAGGCCAGCAAAACTGTGCCTCTGCCTTCACCAAGGACTTTCACTGCCAATAGCACAAAGTTTTCACGCTTTAGCCAGAGGAATACTCTTGTCTGTCTGGGTTTGCCAGACAACACCACCACTATCCATGGCAAAGGCACAGGGAGAAAGAACAGCATGTGCCAGATGACAATTAATAAAAACACTCTTTATTCACTTCCTGCCACAAAATCTGGGAAGGCTTTTTCTTCTAAGGTTTCCATATCTTTACCATTGAGAAAATGAAGAAATATCACATTAAACCTATTAGCTGGTACATAGGCAGAAGATCATAAAAAGCTAAATGCTGCTATGAAACCATGACCATAATGAGGATCTTTCTGATGTTCTACCTTTGTACTGCAATATATGCTATCAGATAATTTTTTGCTGGTTTTGCTGTTTCATTATGAGGCTGCAAAATAAAGAACTCATCACGTTAATTATAATGCACCAGAAGAATAATGGTCTCTTAAAATTCTCTTAAATACAATAGAGTCTGAAAAGGTTAGTGACAGAAGGACCAAGAATCTTCGTTAAAAAATCATCAGCAAGGCCAAAATAGAATGACTGCATGAAAGGATCAAAATCAAGGACATGGACAAGAGGAACACAGAAAAGCCTAGGGAACAGAAAGTGCACTAAACCGTAGATATTGAACCAAGGAAAAGAAAGTTATCTACAAATGAAAAAGGTAAAAGTAAAGGAGAGCCAACACAAAAAATATTATAGAGTATATTCAAAATATTATAATTTTAAACATCACATAATAAAGACGGCTTTAAGAAAACATGCATTAGAAAGACCAAACACTGAATGAGCAAGAATTTCCATCAAACCAGAGACCAGACAGAGACAGAGAAATAGGTAAGCTGGAAGCAAAGAATGGTGAGAAAATACATCAGACAGGTTAACAGAGAGAAGGAAAACAGGATTCTAGTCAAATACTGGAGGACTTGTACTGCATATAGGACAAATTACATGACAGGCAAAGGAGCAATTAGTAGAAAATAAACCTGTCATTTAATCCTAGAAGCTGGTTAGAACCCGAGCGGATGAGAAATGTGGTTTAAGTGGTTTCTCTAAGATCAGCATCCCAGAAGCCCAGCTAAAGAACATAAACAGAAAGATGGTGTCAATCACGCTTGTTGGAAGCAAAATGGCACAGGAATGGTTCAACTTCATCCCTGAGGGTTGAACATTGACTCTAACTTTATTTTCGGGTTTCAGCCTACATTTAAGAAAACCCCTCGGTTCCATTTGCTGCCCAGAGATTTTGACATTCCAGTTCTTCACTTTCTTTCTTTTTTCCTAACTAACAGGATCACTGATCAAACCAAATCCAACAAATGTCAAAGGCATCCTTTCAAGGCCAGTATGTGGTCTCAAAACATCTCATTTCTTGGCAATAACTAAAAGCAAGAAGATTGGGCCTGAGACCAGATGATTATAATTATTTTTAGGAAAAGGTATTTGTATATTCATATTTAGTCATACATTCCATCTAAGACATCCTATTCAAAGGTTGGTTCTCATTCCAGTCGGCTACGCATCACTGACTCCCATGGGAACCTCGGAGTTTCAGTGTTGTGCTTACTCACTGGAAAACTCTCTTCCACAGAGACATCTGGTGTCCCATACAACTAAACAGCAACATGGTTTTTTAATTTGGGGGGAGATGTTGCCCCAGCAGTTCAGGCTCCAGAGTGTGGGCTTGCATTGGTAGGGAACAACACAGATAGAGGATGGAAGTGCCTCTCATCAGCTACTGCTCTGCCTTTCACTGCTCTGTGAACTCCAGCTGCATTTTGTAAAAACAACTGAAAGTATTTAGTTATAAATTAAAAATAAACAGGAAGACCGTATCTGAAAAGATAGCCACAAGTAAGTGTGCATGTATGTAAGCGCACATAAACAGCCGATGATGTAGGATCTCTCAGCACAGTTGCCTCACTACATAGGATTTGCCATTTTATAGGTCTCAGACCTGTTTATAAGCAGTGTTAGTGTGCAAGATCAAGCAAAGCAGGAGAAAAAACATCCTTCTCTTTCGGAATTACACCCTTTTCAATGGTGGTGTTGGCTTAATGTAGCTGCCTACTGAACTTTATGCTGATTTAGGAGCATGTGCAAGACTAGACCAAAACAATTTTAATGGGACACAGATAAACTATCAAAGTAATCTTTCCCAAAACCAAAAGAAGGGGGAGGCCTGGCCTTGCAGGCAGACTGCTATCTACGTCTCAACTAATACAAAGGAGTCATTTTGAAGTGTTGGTATCTTGTAAACAAGTCAGTGCAATTAAAACTGAGCCACATTTTTTGACATTTTCTTATTTCCAGATTTCCATCTCCCACTGCCAGTGTTTCAGTTGTACACAGTGACTGCTTTCCTGTACCTGGGTAGTACCACAAAATCCCTTTGTCTGTGCTTTTGTTTCTGTAGGCTCACAGGGCCGGTTTTTTACACATCAGTGACAAATGTAATTTACAAAATGTTTCCATTTTTTTCATCATTATTTATTTCCTAACCCATTAGTGAATCTTATCCCCATCATCTTAGTAACAACACATCTGAAACTGACATAGGAAGGCAGGAGAGGCTGCCCTTACCACACAACTTTATTGACATTTCTGCATCAACTGTGATTCTTGGCAATCCATTCCATCCTTTCCCAGCCTTGGTCGATGAAGTCATACCCACAACCTTAACAAAGAGAGATTCAATTTCTCCTCATTTTTGTTAGGTGGGCTTTTCAATGTTCTCCTAAGAGAAGTTGAGGTCTCCAGATGCCCTGTGAGAAACAGCTCGAATTTGTTTGCCCTGCCATTGATAGGATCCATGTGCCTCTTACTCCCTGAAGAAAATACATAGTACTGCCTGGGAATTTGGGATCCCAAATGTAGATGTGTTTTACATTTCTCTAGTTCACTGAATACCTCAGGACTAACTAGGGCTGCTGTTAGGTTTCCTGTGGGAAGCAGTGCCTTTGTCACTTCCGCCTGCTTCCCCAGTAAAGCTAGAAGGAAGATGGCTGGGATTTCATTTGTTTAACATTCAACTTTCACGTGCTGTGTACATGTCTGTCTGTCTGCTCAGGGACCCACCGGACAATTCTCCCCTCCTCCAGTAATTTTGAAGCCATTGGATAATCTCAGTTAAATTTGATGCCAGACTGGAGCTCTCTCTCAAATGTTTCTACGACATACAGACTGGTCCTTGACCATGTTGTATAGGATAACTCACATGGAAGTTCATCACACAGCATGGCCTTTTGGGCACTTCTGCCCTTCTCCATCTCGATTTCTCCTACCCTCTTTGTGCTAGACAGCAGGCTGGTAATGGATACAGGATTTGTCCAGCTTCCCAAGAGACGGGTGTAGAGATGCAGTTGGTGTCCCCAGGAAGAGAAAGGCTGCAGACCACCACAGTTCTTTCTGTGCCAGGCAGTCAGCTCCCATAGCTCCAGGTCATCTGCTTTGGAGTCTGTTCCTGTCACTAGCTTCCCCTTATCTTCACCTATGGTCTCTGTCACTGTAAAATATTGATATGTATTCATTTCCCCTTCCTTTCTGAGAAGTCCAGAACAAAAGGGAGTCTTGCCTTAATATTTTTTTTAATGCTGCTAGGATTGTCACAGGTCAACATCATGCTGTTGTAGGTACAATCTTTCAGTGGTATACAAAAAAATGTTCACTCTTCCACAAAACCTGTATTTTTATCAAGTATGAAACATTTGGGATCTGTGTGAAGCTTGACAGCTTACAATGGAAGACAATAAAAATTAATAGTCCTGACTTTTCTTCTGAGGTGTCAACGAAATTTATTTTAGTATGGCAACATTTTGCCTTTCAACAATTTTTCCATTTTTTCATTTTAACTTTTAGATGATAATTTTAGCATTATATTTCTATATATATCCATTTTTTTATATTGCAATTTTGACCTTATCCAAGTGAAATAATACAATGACTCTAAACATAGCATTTTCTGGAACAACAGGCCTATAACTCACTTATAAACTCTCCTTATAAACTACATTCTGTAGAGCTCAGCAAATAATAGAGTTTGTAGTCTGGGACTGAACCAAAAATGTTAAAAAATGAATTTCATTCAAGCCAAATCAAAACAGAAACTGACATTACAAAAATAAATTAAAAATGGAGCAGGCTATTAGAAGAAAAAAGTTTTTCCTTTTATTTTAAGGATGTTAATGTCTCTGCCCTTATATACCTTATTAGCCATTGGTTCGCCATGTTCAGCCTATCATCATAAGTGGTTTCTATCCACAGGAAACCTCTTTTTTTGGTGGACATAATGGGAAAAGACCTTCCTGTCTCAGACTGTGTCCTACAGGAACACTTGTCCAGTGCCTCCCTTGCCAGACAAGACCTCTGGGTGTCTTGGAGACATCCAGGCACGGGCTAGAATCACCTTGCTTGCTTTTTACTTTTTTTTCTTCTCTCATTTTTAAACTTATAAGGGAGCAGTGAGCAGCACTGGTTTCATATAAGCTCTGGCCTGCCACCAGCTTCACGGCCATCACCATCCGTGGTCAGAAAACCACACTGACTTAACTTGAAATGATAGATTTTGTGAGTGGGGACACAAGGGGCAGTTATCAAGCATCAGATCCTGTGAAAAAGGAGGTTTAGAAGCCTCCCAGGTCCAAAAGTGGCTTGCCATCACCAGAAATCCTTCAGTCTCTATAGACAGCAACATGGCAGCTGGGTCTAATTGCTGGTCTAATCTTCTGCCAACCAGCAGAAGAGTGGGACTTGCTTGAAAATTAGGTTCTTGAGGCAAAGAGACAGAAATTAAAATCTAAAAGGTTTGTTTTCACAGGAGAATGTTGCCATTACAACAAAACTGAGTAATCGATGCTAACAAGTCCCAGTTGCCCATGTTTTCTTGTCTCAGGGCCAAATTCCCTGGTGTGCCCCAAATTCTAAATGTCTCATAGAATTACTTTGCAGTTTGGGAGAGTTGTAATGTTACTTTCTTGTGTGGGTTTCTGGCTTCTAATAAATACAGGTCGACAGGAATGTCAAGAGGTCTTGCTCTCTCCTCCACCTGGCTGCTTACCTTCAGGAAGATCACAGGAACCTTTTGGAGTTTCCATCACAGTTTGAGCAACTAGCTAGGGAAGTGGGATAAAAGCAGCACCAAATGCCAGAAGTCCTAATGCTCTCCTTTTCTCTGCTCCTATTGCTGCTTAGACTGCAACATAATATTAAGCACTAAGAATAAGCTTGAACATCTGTCTGATTCAGGCAGTCCTCTTGGTGGATATGAAGTCTAATCCTCCTTATTTTGATGTTCTCATTTTCTGGCTTTCCTGGTTCAGATTCTTGGCCTTATACAAGATAGATCATCCTTCTTCTCTTTCCTTGCTGGCTGAGCACCACATAATTAAAAAGACGGGATTTTACATTTGCCATTATCTTACTAAATTGTATTACTAAAACTAGGAAAATTTTGGTATTTCCTGGGAGGCTGAAATCAAGGGTTAGAGTTTGCTTTCTGCAAGACATTCAAATCCAATTGAAACTTTCCAGAATGCTCTCCTTTCTCCTGAGAGCCACCTGGACATTGCTATGAAAAACACCTCTTGTAAATTGTGCTTGAAGTGGAGAAACAACTTCACCATTGTGCTCCTCCAGCTACCAGGTTCTCTTCTCACCAAAATGATTGTAGATTTTTATTGCTTTTTTGATAGTGTCCAGGAGGGAACAAAATGCTTCACAATACAGATAAGAAAAGCCAAATTACTGCCTGCAGCAGTTTGGAAGCGTGGCATGGTGACAGAGATGACAATAGAATAGGGGAACACAGCAGGAAGGAAAAATCAAGTATGAACAGTGAGACCATGCTGCTGTTCCCTGAGACTTTCTGTGTGGCACGAAGGGGCATAAAATCAAGGATTTCTAAACTATGAAACATAGTATTCCATTTTCTTGGAGGCAGTTTTTCTTTCATAAAATCTTGATTTTTAAAGAAGTCTAACTTAAAAAAAAAAAATCGGAGTTGTTGTCACCAGCTCAGAAAAGTATTTTGACTTCAATGGCACCATGATCACATGAACTCACTTTTTTACCAGATTGATAATATGAATAAAGTCTGAGCCAGTGACTAGTATGGAAATACTGGCATCAGAAATGTTTGATTTCTCAAATATTCTGCCACTTTGAACTGTAATTACAGCATTACATTTACAGAATATGAATTAATTACTGAAGTTTTCCCCCTCAATTTTTCTAAAATAGTTTTCAAATGGACCTGTTGTTGCTGCTTAGCAAACTGTAGACAGAACAATATAAGAAGACCTCTTTGAAGAAAAATTTCATTTCAATAGATTTTAATGCTGTTCTGCTAACAAAAGAAGTGTTTGAGTGCCGAAACTACTTTAGACCCATCAAATCCCTAGTCTTGGTCGGGAAAACAAATCTAGGAAGCTCTTTATTTTAATGTATTTTTCTAAGTGAAAACTGCACCATTGACTTCATAAGGTTTAAAACTTACTGTGGTGTGAGCCACAAGACTTTCTGCAGCTAGTTACAGTGTTATTTCAGCCTGAAACGCCACCAAAAATAACTAGCACAAACTCATTCTTTCTAAAGAAAACAAACTATTTTTGTAGAAAATCAGAATGCATACATTTTTGCATAAACTTGTAATATCAGCTGAGGGCAGTGCTAAAAATCAAACATCCTTTAAAAATATATGCCTTCTTGCTGTAAAGGATTTGATGAATCTATGCAGCAAGCCACCTTAGATTTCTTCAAAGAATAGAATTCTAATTGATATTATTCATATAGCAACAGCATCTAAATACTGTGATTTTTCAAGCCTCAGGGATATTAAGTAATGTGCAAGGGAGACAGATGCTGCTCCAAAGCATTACTGTTCGATGTGAACAAGCAGCACAAAGGATAGGTGATGGGGAAAACAAAAGACACAGAGCAAGGAGTGATCTACACAAGACATGCAAATGAAACAAGGTGAAATTAAAATCTCAACCCCTCACTGCAATGCCTTGCCCAAGCAGATGAATTGTTGGTATGGTGATGGCACAATGGCAAGACTGAAACTCTAGCCCAGCACAATCAATGGCAGATTTTCTCAACAGCTTCAGACTAAGAATTAAAATAATTTTGAAGACCCTACCGGGAGCACTGAGTTCAGCTCTGGGGCCTGCCCAGCACAACAGACATGGAGCTGCTTGAGTGGGTCCAGAGGAGGGACATAAAAATGATCAGGGAGCTGGAACGCCTCCCCTATGAACACAGGCTGAGAGAGCTGGGGCTGTTCAGTGTGGAGAAGAGAAGGCTCTGGGAAGACCTTACAGCAGCCTTCCAATACCTAAAGGGGGCCTGCAAAGATGGGAAGGGATCCTTTATCAGGGAGTACAGTGATAGGACAAGGAGTAACAGTTTTAAACTGAAAGTTAGTTTAGACGAGATATTAGGAAAAAAATTTTTTACTGTGTGGGTGGTGAGACACTGGAACAGGTGGCTCAGAGAAGGTTTGGATGCTCCATCCCTGGAAATGTTCAAGGCCAGGTTGGATGGAGCTTTGAGTAACCTGGTGTTGAAGGTGTCCCTACCCACAGCAGGGGGGTTGGAACTAGAAGATCTTCCAGATTCTTTCCAGTCCAAACTATTCTGATTCTAAAAGGGATTTGAAGGCTATGACACTTTATCTACCAAAGTCATCATCAGAGTTCCTACTGACTGAGTGACCAAGGCCTTGTATTTCAACTATTTGCAGCATGTGCCTGCTCCCAGAACTTAACTCTTTTTGCATTTTTCTTCTAGACAGTTACTGAAGAACTTTTATCAATACTCAGTGACCTACCTCTAGTTTCTCAAGTTTTCTACATTTGAAGTTATGGAAAAATTTCAATACACAGAAGGAAAGCTTCTAAATATGTCTAGTCAGGCTTTACTAAATACTGATTTCCTGTGAATTCAGCTTCTTAATTTATGGCACAAGTTAACATATGTACAAATATATTTCATTACCCTAAACTGTTGTATTCTGAAGTTTGTGAGATATATTCTTAACACACTGACACAAATTTTTCAGTTCTTTTTTAGTGATGCACTCTTTGTGAATAAAATACACAACAAAATCTGAACGCAGGTTTAGAATCTCTTGGTAGAAGCTGCCTTCAAATTCCAGATTCAGAGAGATGGAGATTCCAGCACAGCAAAAGACTTGTTATAATCAAAAGTATATGAAATTTGAACAGATTCAATTAGTCACTTGAAATAAAATTGATTGCGTAAGTAATTGCTTCCTTTCACCGTGAACAGCTTCTGGACTAATAGACTAGTTTATTACTAATATTTTTTACTCATAAACATTCACAGAATAATCAGGATGATCTTCAGATTCAGAATGTTCACCAGATGTTCTCTCTGACCACTTTTTGTTGTTATTTATGCTGTGTGATTAGCCACTCAAACCATGTGGCATTGTTTCTAGTCCCTGAATCAGTGACAAATGCTTTCATCTGGATAGTGATGAAAACAAATGTTCATTTCCATCATGAATCTTCAAATGAAAAAATCATGTCCCAAAAAACTTTTCTTTTTCATGAATTGTGAATATTTTCACCCATTCCACGTGGACATCCAAGCAATGATGAATAACATAATACATAAATTAATCCTAGGGCATTACTTTTTCTCAAAGTTTGCACAGACCATTCTTTTCTCATTTGTCAAGTGTCAGCTTTTCCATAGGCTCTAAATTTTAATGACAGCTACATTGTTTGGACTTTGGTTGCTATCATCATCATCATCATCATCATTATTATTATTATTAACCTTTGAACTTGTTATTTCTTCAGTTAATTCAATGTATTGATTCAATCAACATATTTACTTTTCAAAACATGCTTTCAAATAAATATTTCTGGGCAAGGCAGACATATTGGCTCATTTCTTTAAGAAAACAAATACCATTTTAGGAATATTAGGGGAAAAGCCATATAAATTGGCACTTTTCTTAAAGATTTCTGCACATAGCAGCACATTTTTTCACAGTTATATAAAAGTCAACTTTACTTGAACATTTCTGAGAAAACTAACACTTTTCTTCAATATCTGGAAATGATTCCTACATAAAACCAATGTGTCTCAAACTTCCAAAATTTAAGACTATTAAAAACATAGTCCACATGGCATATTTCATAATACTAGTCTATTCTATTCATACCTGTTACATCAGTCATCATCTTGATATCTAAATGCACAAAGTTTAAAAAAATGGCTTTCCTATTTAAAAAAAATTAAAATATGACTTCTCAGAGACCAGAGAAATTTACTTCACATAATGAGCAAGAATTTGCTCTAGTTTCAGCATCTTTATTCTCAGCATCTTTAAATATGAACTGAGAGAAAAGATAAAAATATAGCTATGGTTTAAATTTATAATTTTGCTGTCTGCACAATGACAAGGGATTTGAGGGACACAAACAGTTCAATCAGTCTGCATTAAAATACTCTTTAACTCATGTAAAAATAAGGTGGTATGTGTAGGAAGAGTGACACAATTCATAGTAATTGAATAAGAGCATCTCCTGTGAGAGACAGTGACAGGAAGGGTCTTAAGGCATATGATGTGGAAGAGCTGATCTGACTGTCACAGTTGTCACTTCTCCATGTGAAATTCTGTGAAGCTGCAAAATAGAGGGGATCCAGTCTGGGCACCAAACAGCAACAGAATCTGAAGTTTGGCCAGCCCTTCCACAGGAAGTAGGTTTCTGACATTATTCATTCATCCAAAACTCAGCCTTTTTCTTCCATCATGCCAGTGTTTCATAACAAAAATGTCATTTCATAATGAGCAACATTTCTGGACAGAAATAGTAGAAGGGAGTCCTGCTCTTCAGTAGTGTTTTTCCTTCTTGATTCAGAATCTTGTTGCTATGCTGCAGTCACATATTTAGAAGGGCTGCACTAGCTGCTGTAACTGAGGAATGCTTCAGGAATTATCCACTGTGATTGACAAATCTCAGACCATGTTTTTCATGCATGGCCTCTAGAAAATAAAGCAAGGGTTTTCACAACCTTCTGCCATGTGTTTTTCAGAATTATGGAAAACATCATGCCACTTTACAAGGTTTCTGTTTTACCACCAAGTGGTGCATTTGTGTAACAACTATGCACAGCCTGACATATCCCACCAGAACTGGATTTACCAGGCATGAATAATCCATGCAGATCCATGCATTCATTATGAACGTAATTACGGCTTCCACATGTAAAGCAGCCAGACTGCAGCTACTTTACCTGCACAGCAGCATCCAACCTCCTAGAAGCTACCAAACATACAGAGGATCGTAGGTAAGAGTAAATTATGCCCAAAATTCACATAGACAAAACTACTGAGTGGAAAAAAGGGTTCAAGAAAAACCAGACATATAATGTAGACTGCATATTTTACTGTAAGTCTGGATTCCTCACTGACAGTCATTAATTTGGCTCCAAGGATCACCTTCCCATGGGTCAGGCAAATCTGATAGCATCTCTGTATTTATTTCTATGCACACACACACACACACACACACCCACACACACACACACCAAAAATATTACAAATGTGTAGGATATGCCACTTTAATGTATGAGAGATACTGATTATTCTGAACATTGAGAAAACTTTCTGGTCTGCCAACAATAAGGAGAGTGAGGAAAAGAGAGGAGGGGCAAAGAAAAGGGAAATGGAAAGGAGCAAGGCGAAGTAAAGAAAAAAGAAGGGAAAAGAAGAAAAGAGGTGTAAGGAGAAGAGAAAAATCCTAGTCCTTCACATAAAACAGATCTTTTCAGGATGCACGAAAATGTCCGATGACATTGCTTGTTTGGAAGAACTGTTTCTCGTTATATCCCAGAACACTTCTCCTACTACTTCCAGTGCTGGTTCAACTCAGTCACTTCACTCTGGAGAGAACCATATGTTTTGGATAAAAAATCCACAGTGGTCTTTCTGTGCTTTTCACCACTTCTGCAGTACTCCAACCATTTGTTTGTGTTCTCATTTAACTGGCTTCATTCCTCTAAGCCCATTGAGTGCTGTCATATACCTTTGTTGCATCTAAAATTAATTTTGAATACTTCAAATAGATGAAGAACCTGAGATGAGGCTGTCTGACCTATCTGTCAATAGCATGAAATGAACTTCTTGGTTGCACTTCTGGCTCTCTCCTTGGCTTCCATCTCTTCCAGCCTTTGAGCAGCATATTAATCACACACACCCTGACTGATCACCATCCAACTTCAGCCCTTCTGGAGGCTCAAGTTTTTATGAAATCGCACCAGAGGATGAAGCCGGCTGGCTGCGCACAGAAGATAAAACAAGTTAAACCAAGAAAAAAACTGGTAAAGAAATGTGCTGTAAGAAAAAATTCCTTAGTGTATACAGTAACATCTATAACTTCCTTTCCTATTGGAGTTAAAGACAAATATAGTACAGAGGGACGGTTGTTCATCACTTCTATCGACAGCAATATTCATGCTACTACATTTGCAGTAGCAGAAGTCAGACAGGAGAATATTCAGGCCTTGCAGCATCAGTCAGGAGGAAGAAGCAGGGAATGTGCTCACATGTGAAGCTGAAAAAATCAAACTAAAGAGGAGATGGAGCAGGAGGCTACTGCCTAGATGCATATGAATACTCTGCTGAAAATGAAAGGTGATATATTTTTAGGAGTCTTCTAAGTTTGGAAGAAAAAAATATCTCATTCTTCTGATGAATCTGGAGGGCTTCCACATAGTCTGAATTTCATCTGCAAGGTCCACTTTGGACTAATGGATTGGAAGGGTTGTATTTTTCTTATAATGTGTGTGTCTCTAAACTCAGGTTTTTATGGAAATAGCAAATAGTCATAAATAAATAACTGCAATTTATTTGCACTTGTGTTGCATCATAAAATCTTTTTAGGAATCACTATCTCATCACTATCTAGATTTCTAAGACAGGAAACTTCCACGACCAAGTTACTCTCCAAGTTTGGGAGGAAGTAGAGAACTGTCAGGCATTAGAATATTATTTCATTTGTATAAAGACCTCTAGACCTTTCATTAAATATTGAAGGAGAGTTAATTTTTATTATTATTTTAACAGGAATCCATTTATTAATTGATTTTATTTTCTTCAGGGCACCATGTCAGTGACTTGACACCACATACCTACAAAACATCTACAAATATAGCCACACAAATTTCAAACAGTTAGCTAGAGATTACTTATAACCATTTCAGAGGTTTGATTTCAGTTATATCCTTTGGGATTCTCAGTTATCATTGCACATTTTGAAAAATGAAACTAGCAACTGGAACACAGCCCTTCCATCTCTGTTTACACACTTTAAAAACATAAACAACGAAATCTGTGAAGCATGGAAAGGGAAAAGGAGAATTACATAAATGAAGCTGAAGAGAATGACAAAACAAAATCAAACACTTCAGATAAAAGGAGAGCAGAAGGCCAAGTTTATGTCTTCAGTTTTGCAAAGGATTATTTCCTGATGTACAGTTTCTCACAGAAGTTATTCTGAAAAAATAAGAATATCCAGAGCAGTCATTCAGTTCTATAAAGTAATATCAATAAGCTATCAATGTGTTTCCATCCTTGCAAGATAAAGAATTTTCTATTTGTTGAAGCTGCAAACCAAAAAATTTTAATCTCCAGTAAGTTTTAAATAGTAATTATTTTTGGTATCCTAATTTAAAACATATGCCAAACTAAAACAAGGTTCGGTTTATTTATCTCTTCTTCAGAAGTCTCACTGTTCTTCATGGATCTCACTCTTTTGCTGCCAGAAAAGATCTCATTTCTATTCTGAGGCCAGCGACAACGAAGTGTTCAACTCTAACACGCTTGGATGGCACATCATAGAAAATGTGTTACGTGGTCCCTACCAACAACCAACAACAGTGCAACAGCAGCAGAACTCCTCCCTGTCTGGAAGTAACAAGGGGCATGAAGATAAAATTCTGTCTCCCTCCACCCAGATGGAGTCTCAGTGGGCCACGCTCAGGCAGACTCACAGAACAGCAGTGAGAGCTCCAAATTCTATCAGTCAGGATGCAAACCAGCCCTAAGCATAAAGAGGCAGGACTCCTAACACAGATTTTAAAATCTCTTGCAATCAAAGAGAGAAGACACATTCCTCCCATTTACTTATATTATGCAGGTCAAAGCTGTACTGACTGTTCTAAAGTCGCTTCAGTTCAGAATAAAAGCTCATGGTTTATCTAGAGTAAGGCAATCTCCACAGTCTCACAATACACCATTTTGTAAAAAAATATGCCCTTAATATTTGCAACAATTAGAAATAAGTTTCTCTTCTTAAAAAAAGAGGTCATGGAATAGCTGTGTTCAAGAAGTCTACAACTGCACCAGACATTGACCAGGAAGTCTCGTATCTACAACACTGTGCCTGGTACACCACAAGGTTTCCTGCAGGACACTCTTATTGCTTCCACTAAATTACCAAGACACAGTTAGTTTTGTGACAGCTTGGAAAACTTGGTCATGTGGGATATTTAAGCAAGATTTGGAGTTTTCTGTCAGACATTTCATTCTGTTACTGCTATTACTGGCATATTTAGTGTTTAGACATTTTTTACTGCCTTCTGTAAACCAGTAAGTCTAAATAATTTTTTTTAAATTTTATTTCCAGTGAAACCAACCCATGTGCATGCCATGTGATTATTAAAAAAAAAGAAAACAACAACAACAACAAATGAAGAAAGCCCAAGCTTCTAGCAAAAATAAAGAACCAGGCTTAAAAGGGGGAAAAAAATGCTGACAATTTTCCTGCTTTGATGTCTTGTCTTTTCCATGAAAAACCTTTTTCTTCCCAAAAATTTTGCCTTCCCCACCAAAGACAGATTTGGAAATTTTTCCCTTTGAATTTTTATGAACTCAGTGATTATTAAGTGGAAGACTATCCTGAGAAATGGACTGCTTCATCTTACTTCCCTCTTATCTTTCACACTTTTCACGTGCTATTCCTGAGGACAGACTCAAGGTCTAACCCCAATCTGCTGCAGTCAATGGGCTTTGAGCCAGGTTGAAACCCTGGATTACTACAGAATCAGTCATCAACCGCTGCATAGGCAAAAGATGGACCAGTTTTTATCACAAAGCAGCCCCCTCACATCATCAATCCCTCTGTTGAAACACCAGTTGCTAACCACGATGTCTGGAACAGTCTCTGATTTTAGGAAAGCTTTGGACAGAACAAAATCATTTCTTTCCCAAAGACAGGACACTCAAACCACTAGAATGAAGCAGTACTGTGGTTTCATGTTGCATGCTTGTAATTAGAGTGCAGATTGATAGTTACTTCATTATCAACCTTCAAATCCTTCCTTAAGCTGTCTTTTGCCAACAAAAAAAGAAAAAAAAGTGGCAATGCTATTGTTATTGCTTACAAAGCTAAGCCATACCTTCTCACTCCTGCTCAGTCTGCAGCCATCTATTGCCTCATACTAAGCTCTTTATCCTGTACTTGTAAAGTGCCTATAAAAATGGGATCCGGACTCACGACTGGCTGTCCTGAGCATCACAACAAGATGAGGGCATGTCAGCATCGGGTTTCCCAGGTTCAAAAGGCTGATAATCCGAATGCATCTTTTAAGTTTACCTTGAGAGGCAGCACAGCTGACTTCATAAAATGAATGGGTTTACACTTCCATGGAACAGGAAGAGTTCATGGGCTACCATACTGTTTTTGATGCATTCAGCAAACAAATTCGAAATGCAGCGCCATCACCCATGTCGTGGCTGTCTGTGTTGGCAGACTCTGCTGCACACAGGTTCCCCTTTTTGCTAACACCACCACACCCATGATGAAAGGAGGCAGCCAGCACATGTCAGGTGGCTGTCAGCTGGGACAAGATAACGGCAGAGTCGGTGCAACAAGACCTCTGTCCTCAGGTCTGCAAAGCAAGTGACCTCCAAAACCTCCAGATAGAGCCCCACCATTTTTCCTGTCAGCAGCACTTTACCCAAAGTGGGAGAAGGAAGGAGAGCCTGAGCCCAGGTTTTTGCAATATAATTAGGAAAAATTGAGGAGAACTTGATGAAGCAAAGTATTTAGCACTCAGGCAATGATAATGAACCTCAAGGGATGAACTTCCATTATTTTTGTTAAGAGCTTATGAGAAACCTTATTATGAGTTGAAAAGCCTACCCTATGCTGCTGTTAGTCATCCTGAGTTTGTCCTTCACAGTCACTGGAGGTAGAAGACAGTGCTCTGGTCCTGGTGCTGCTGATACACCGTTATCAGCTCTTCCCAGAGGAAAACAATGTCAGCAATGGCTGCTGATGTTGTGAATGCTCTGCTTTACTATACTGTGCTTCCCTAACAAACATCCTTCTCTCAGGAATTAATTTTCCTCAGCCTCCATAGCTTTTTTTAACCTGGGAGGTGTGGATTTGTGATTAGCCACAGGAGGAGCTATCACAGTCGGTGGAACACCATGTTCCTGAGGTCAGGACCAGAGTTACCCAGTAAAAAACAACCCAGCATCTGGAAAGGGTCCCTTTTCCAGTGCTGGCATTTCATTCCATTCGATTCTTTTCTGGAAACCATGGTCTCTGGCATATTTTTAAATCCCAGGCAAAACCAATCCAGCTTGTTCCTGAAATAACTCCAGCTCTATTATGGCAAGGCAAGAAGTCAGGGATTTGTTTTTCTTTCTCTCCTGGTTTGTTATTGAGTGTTTTTTAAGAGACAGGCATGTGGCAAACATCAAATTAAAATACAATCAGCCTCAACACTGTATTGACAATGAAGACAATGCCTTCCTTCATACTCATTTGAAGACAGCTTATGTCTGTAACAATATATGTCTGTCACCTCACTACATGTAGAACTACGTGCACTGCCTTTTAAAATGTACAGGGAACAGAATAAAACACTTGTAATCAAGTTTAGTTTCCTTCAAAATTAAAAAATGACATTGGAACAGATATAAGTATTCAGGCGCAGATGTATACAATTAAGCACTAAAAGGATAATAAAAAATTTGTGGTTGAATCCAATAAAAAATATTTGAAAAACACTGAAGGTTGCTCATAATATATGTCTTGAAATTAGTACCTAAATCAGAATTATCTGTGAAAATCTGCTCCTTCATTGAAAAGCTGCAGCTTTGCCTCCCATCCTTGTATCAAAGGCTTGAAATTTGGCAGAAAGACTGCACTAACACCAGGTAGGAATGGTATGTCCAAGAAAAGCTGCCCAAAATCTGGCTAAGGTTCTGAAGAAATAAAAAGGCAAATGCAAATACTTATTAATGTTTGGCAGCAAAACTATCCCAAGATGTATTTCACTGAGCATGATTCACTGTGGATTGATAGGGCTTGGTCAGGACTTTACATGCAATTGCTCTTATTACCTCTTTCTGGAGCCCACCATGGGGACAGACATAAGGAATAACCAGAGGGAATTTTTCCTTCCTGGTTTCTCTCTGGACACTTATTTTAACTCCTATCATGCCATTCAGATTTCTCCAAAAAATTAAACCAACCATATAATCTGAGGCCTGTTTCATTCTACGAAAGCCTCATCTATCCAGCAAGTCAAAGAACCTCTTATTTGCTTATATTTTGGTGAGAACAATGTTTCAAGTAACCTGATCCTAAATTACAATGAACATTACCTCTACAACTCATTCTTCTAACAGAAATTTAATTTGGCTAATGACTCACAGCAAAGCCCTCCCTATTTACAAAAAACATTCCTGAAGTAGCATATAATTTTGCACTGCTTGAAACACAAATCACATTCCCTAGGGAGATTTTGGCCATGGCAGAGAATGTTGAAAAATGTTGTTCTATTTTTTGAAACCTTCAAAATTTGACTTAAGCACAGAAAGACTGGGAAGATAACTTGCACAAATTATGTTGTTTTTAATTTAAATATGAATTTTTTACTGGGAAGGTGGTGTTGTCTGGGTTTTATTTTTTCTTTTTTTTTCTTTTTTTGATGGTACTAAATGAAAGTTTGCAGTCTGCAAACAGTAAAGATACATATTTACTTTACTTCTGGAAATAGCAGGTGAATTTTTTATTTCTTGAAGACAGCAGCCAAGCTGAGAAATGGCATTTCCCAAGAGCTGAACTGCTGCACACAGAACACTAGAACTCTGCTCTGTTCCAGTCCAAGGAAGTCTCCAATTGGAATCAGAACAAGTGTATAGAAAATAGGTTTTTTCAGAATTTCTTGGTGAGAACAAGTACCTAGCAAGATTATTAATTTTCTTGCATTTTTTAATTAGACATATTCTTTAATTTTTCAAGGCTCTTTGGCAATTTCAGCTTATCCAGGAAAGATGGAATATTATCGAGATACTGGCATGAAGGGGAATGTATGCCAAGATACTTCACATAAGCTGGTCCCCATTTTTTTCCCCCAGTAAATCTGAGTCAGTTATTCTATGCTAAAGGCAGAGCAAAATATGCACAAGTGCCAAAGAACAGCTGACATGCATTGAGACCCCATATTGACACACCCCAGTGGAATGCACCCATGTTCCCAAAACTCATGTACACATGCATCTCTTGAGCTGTGTGGATTGATGCAGTTCACAGAAAGCCCCTGGAAAATCAGTGACTGACCAGAGACAAACTTCTGTCTCTCCTTCTTTCTTCAGTGTTGCAGCACGCAGGAACCTTGCCCCACGCACCTAAATTCCCTGAAACCAGGTCCCCTGGATGACAGACCTTACTTGAAATGACAACGTAGAAGAATAAGCATTCCTCTTACCAACTGATGAAAACATCCGCATAGGAACTTCATAATTAAACCAGAATAATAGAAATGCACTGAATTAAATCTGAAGTGCCCCTATCCTTGTCTTACTTAAGACACTGACAAATGCAGCTGGCTAATATTTATTAGCTGATGAGAGATTAGCCAGGGCAGTTTTAGATTCTTTTCGAAGTGAAATAGGTTGTCATAATTATTTATTATCCAAATAGTACCCATCAATGTTTATGAATGACAGGAAGGTAATGTACACTTACTTTTGAATAAATTAAAGAAGGTCTAATCTATGGTAATTACATAATGCAGAAATGACCTGCTTAACCTTTAGTTACATTTCCCAAATCACTTTCCCAGAGTCAGCAGCCTGTACAGAGAAAGGGAAATAGGCAGCCCTGTAGAACAGTATAATGTTCCATTACATGTAAGGAACATAATGTAAAATACCACTTTAAACTGAACAAAATAATACATTCAATATGAGCTCATGATCATGTTATACAATAAATACTAAATTGCTGTGTCTAATATCCCCTTCACACACAGTGCATTTCAGCAGGAGATGTGATGCAGCAAAGGGAAAGGATCAAAGAACAGCCAGGAGGATTTGCTGCCTGCAGGCCCCCAGCCCGCAGGCACATTGAGGTTCAACAGGCGCTGACCATAAGCAAAATAACCAAGATGTGTGTCTGTGGTCATCTCAATGACTTCTTGAAATCAGAGCATTCTTGAGATGTGTTCATACTTCTGGGAATGTTGCTGAAACTGATATTGTTATCAATACTTAGTAGAACAGAATGTTAACTCTTTTATGTTTAAACATTTGCAACATTTGCTGATTATTTTTTCCCGTAATCGATAAATTTTTCACAGTCTCTTCCAGTACATGAACTGAGGGTCATCAGCTGAGAGGGGAAAGGGGCGGGCTGAAGCTAAATAAACAAAAATGTTTCTTCACATGTTAGGTCGTTCAGCTGCAGAAGTCTGTCCTGCAGTATGTTGCGCTAAAGCACACATGAACTTGGTCCTGCTGGGCCAAGCCAAGGGGCTGTGTGGGGCAGCATCCTGCCTCCAGCAGGGGCTCCAGCCTGAAAAATGAGTAAGACCCAGTATGGCTGTTCTTACCTCCTCAGGTAACCCTTCCCTGCTGGCCTGAGTTCTTTTCATTTGGACACTTTCATTGAAACTATATTCAAATGAGACTTTAATTTGATCTCCTGTATACCCAAGTCATCACAAATTACCCAAGCATCTTCAATAAATCTGGAAACTTCAACTAATTTATTTCTTTCTTCAAGAAATTAGAAGTAAAATGAATGCAGGAAGTGGGAAAGGTCTTGAAGTCTATGATAGACAAGACTTCCAAAAAGGGGAAAAAAATTACCACAAAAAAGATCAGATCTTAACAGAAACTATGTTATACCTATGTTAGTATACTATGTTATACTAAACAGATAGAAAATCACATCAAGACCCCTGACAATGTGCTGAAGAGATGGCCAAGGACTGAGGCAGCCAGGAGATAAGATGGCCTGTTGGGGTTCATCAGTTTGGTCCTGATATGGAAGATCAGTGGTGGATCCCCGAATGCCAATCTTCCAACACTCCTCCTACCCTTGAGATTACCCCTGCCCAAGTTTATGTTAATCGTCTTTTAAATATGGTAACGCCTTGTTTAATATTCATGTTAATCTAGAACTCGACATCCCATTGGTCTGCACCCCAAGTTCTTCCCCCAAGTTCTCCGCATTCGTTGCTGTATCCCTGGACCCTCCTCCTTACCCCTTCCCTACTGGTTGTATTACCCTGGACCCCCCCATACCCAAAGTTTTAAAAGCCCTTACAGAGACCCGAGGCTGCGGCTTCTGGTCCGTGCCCCCCTGATTGCAGCCCGTTCTCCCTCCCTCTCCCCTATTAAAGCAATCTTTTGGCAAGCCAGAGTCCTCCCTGTGCTTTTCACCCTGCCTCGCTGCTCCATCCCTCTGCCCTCGGGCGCAGATCCTTTAAGGCACGTCCAGGCTGCCGGCAGAAGGCAACCCCTCTGCTGTCGCTGGATCGTGGATCCGGGCTGCTTCTCGAGCAGAACCAGCGACAATGGCCTGTCATCTTTGTGTCATAAAATGTCAAGAAATGCCTCAGTCGGGCAGCAAAGCCAATGAGATTTGCTGCACAGTCTCAGGGGATTCATGAATCCAGCCCAGCAGCCAGACCTTGGTACTCTGGAGAAACATAAAACAGAAAAGCAAAACAAAAAAGTCAGAAAGGAGAGAACATAGCAACACAACCAAGGCTTCTTGGTGAGTAGCTTTTCCTTAACCTGTTCAAGACCTGAAACTGCTATTTTGCTTCTCAGCACAATGAAAGTTTGCCCTGTGAAACATCTATTGCTTGATCACCTGTGACAGACATTTGCAAACGTGACCACAAGCAGATAAGATTTGTGAAGCCAAGTACAAGCCCTTTCTTACCCTGGCTTACATACCCAGAACTTGCTGTCATTCTACAGCAACAGCCAACACAACAGGGCTTTTTAATAATATTTGTCCGATTTAAACTTTATGCAACATATGCTGAATCCTTCAGTCCTGAACGAGTCTGAGAGAGGAATATTCCCAATGCTATGGTTTAGCCCCTGTTGAACTGAGACAAAATCATCACTTGTTTAATTTTTGGGACTGGCTTGAAACCTTGGCTGTGTTAAATCAATGAAAACACTGCTGTTGGCTTGAGAGAGCTTAGCATCTATGAATATACTATTCAAGGCTTGGATTGAGAGAAAAGGCTGTAAAATGCAGACAGCAAGGAGTTTTGCTGCACAACTGGACCTGGTCCTTCTAGAAAAACACAAGTGTGTGTTCCCCAGCTTCATACGGTCCATGAGACCAGGGTGTGCCAAGGTGCTTAGACCTCGGTCCATATGGCAGCCCAGAGCTGCAGCTCAGCCCTCTTCCTCCTTCCAGCCTCTGTCTCCCTCTTGGCCCTCCTCTACTGCCTCTCACTCAGCCTGTACCACTGCCACCATCCCAAAAGTATGGCATTCACTCAGGGGAAAGGGCACAAGATTTCACCCCAGTAAATCAGTATATTTTTCTCTAGCCTCCTTCCTGGAAATGATTGCCCAGGAATCATATAAAAATGTTGAAATTTCAAGTTTTTCCACCACCTTCCTATAAAAACAGAAAAAAAAAGCCAAAAATCTTGAGGCCAATGCCCAGCATGGAAAATGTCAGACAAAATGTTTAAAATTTAGCAAATTCGTTTATGCCTAAGAATGGGACCTGGTAAGAGAGAGTACTAAGGAGCCTCACACACCACTGAAGTGTGTCCAGGTTTGATCTGCCCTTGAAAGTCATTTGGTATTGCCAGTACTATGCAGTGGCTTGTAAAGCCAAGGAAGAATGACCATCATTTCTGCACATGAAACTGCTCTGTCGGGATAAACTCCATTTGGGAGGGGGCAGCCATGAAGCATCTGACCTGGCCAGAAATATGGTGACATAACAGGAACCAGGTTCAAGGGGAATACCAGCTGCATCAGGGACCTTGGCTTGGATCAAGCTTTTATTGACCACACATTGAAATCTCCTGCTGAGGTTTTCAGATGCTGCTGAATTGATTCATTGCTGGCTGATGGGAGTATGACACCCTTCAGCCTCACAGTCTCCTGCACTCCTGACCTGTGTGCTTGGTGGTATTTTGACCTGATTTGGGATGTAACTGGGATCTAGGCAAAGATCTGAGCAGTTTTCACACCTGCTAAGTGTGGCAACTGATGGCTTTTCTCCATTTCTCTTTTGCCTTCACACACAGGCAGAGACACACACTTGTACTGTCTCTGTTATATCTGAATGTCTTTTATACTGCTATCTGTACTTTAAAACACATTCAGGTGAAACAACAAAAGCAAAGTCTACATAATAGACTGTAATGGATGTATCCAGACTACTTGAAATACCTTCTGTATCAAAACTTCCGAGCATTCTTGGAAATTTTAAAAAGGCATCTGGGCAACAGAAGAATAACACATACCATTTTATTACACAGCAGAAAACAAAAACCTTCTAGACATGCTTAAGTCCATAGCAAAGAGGGCTGTTTTTTAAAGAAGAACCTTTTCACTTTAAAAATTCAAGAAAATAACATTCTTTAGAGTATCAACATAATACGATTTTGTGGCTTCATATTAAGCAAAACATTATCTTCCCATCACAATTATTGACAAATATCTATTTCGGCACCCACTTGTGCATCTAGCCAGCCTGCCTAGGCAGCTTTACCTGTTCTGATGGTGTAAAGGTCTTGTTTAAACATGAAAATGTCTCTTACTTACTCCAGACCTGAGCCAGAGTTTGAACTCTGAGCCAGATTGACCACCCTGATTCCTGGCAATTCAGAAAAAAGTGAGGATGTAAAGGATTCAGAAACACACCCTGATCTTCTCTTGGTCATGACTTGCACAGATCAGTCAGGCATGAAACCAATTCAGTGCACGAATGACTTCTCCAGTGCAACCAGCCATGCCTTCTGAGGCCTCAGATGCCCAGAGGCCCAGCTTTGCTTGCAGCACTTTGCTCTCCCAAGCTGTCCTCCTCCTCTTCCCTGACCCTGCGATGCCATACCTTACCTCACTTCCTCAGAAGAGGGGAGCAAGGATGGAGAGGAAGAGGAATGGTGAGGTGCCGCACCAAAGCCTCTGCCGGAAGGACAGGTTTGGGGAGCGTCAGTCCCAAAGGGAAAAGCCTGGGATGTGAGGCGCAGGGAAGCCCTGTTTGCTGCTGCTGCACCCCCCTGCCCCTGCCAGAGCCAGAGCTGGGGTGGGGGAGAGGCAGAGGGCGCTGCCTGAAAGCATCCTAACTTGCTGTCAGAGAGCAAGAGGCTGGCTGCTGCTGAGGACAGAACATCATCCGCTGCTGGAAAGAATTAATATGCAGCGAGACGCGAGCTTTGGATGCAAAGCTGCGGTGCCTGACCCCACGCCAAGGCAGAGCCTGGGCTCCATGGCTTACAGGCACGTCTGTGTGGACAGAACGATGATAGGTGAGCCGCTGGCTGCAGTTGGAGCAGCAGTCCCTATGGCCCTGTGTTTTCCTAGCTAATATTTAGTTGAGAGGCCTCCAAGGAAAACCCATGGGATGCTGGTGCTGGTGATTCAATAAGTGTCATTCTTCCCTCTGAGTCAGTGCACAACCATTTCCCATAAATGGGGTTAATAAGTCCTCGATGGCTGGAGAGAGCCGTCTTTTAGGCCAGACATAAAAAGCAGAAGTCCTGAACAGTAGTGTGAAAAACATTTGTAACTACAGCAAAGTGAAGGGATTTTCCTAGCTCAGTATAAACAAATGGGTTAGCTTCTGCACATTTTGTTAGAGCAGTATCAGGCCCATTTTCCATCGAGAGCAGGCCAGCTTCAGAGAAAAACTAGTCCCGGTTTGGGGTGAAAATGACTTTTTTATTATGTACGAACAAGGTGATATTTTTGTCTGTGTTTTGTCCTGCAGTGAGGGATGTGAGGTCAGGCAGTGAAGAGGAGCCATTGCGCCCGCAGCACTAAAGAAGCAGTGGTGAAGGGGGAGGACCACCACAGTGGAGCTCTGTCCAGAGGGCTGCCTTTTGCTGGGGTTTGCCAGGCAGGTATTTGAAATGGTGCCACCATGAATGCCACTGCTGCCTCCGGCCGCGCCGTGCTGAGCAGCAGTGCTGAGCCAGCGTGCCGAGGTCCCCAGCAGCCAGGGACATGCACAGTCACACCCAGCTGTCCTGGGAGAGCTGTGTTTCACTGGCTGTGAGCAGAGCTAACGTGCAGCCCTGGAGTTTCACTATTCTTACGGATTCAGATTCTTCCTTCTGGAAAAAAAAAAAATAGTTATAAGGCAAGGCTTAGCAAAGAAAAAGTAATTTGGGGTGTACCTAAATCAGAAAGTTATAGTGAAAATGTCTCACAAAAACTGAGTTAAAGGCAGGTGCAAGACACGGTGCTCAGTGCTGGGCAGGACTGGTTATTTACATCAGCTCCACTACTCAGGTGATTCAGGTGAAACAGGTACCTTCATGGCAAAGAACTACAAATCCAGAGAGATGTGAGAGCTCCTGAAGGTGGTACGAGGTGCAGTGGAGAGGTGGGCTGTCGGCCACAAGCAGAGGAGGAAGTCTCCACTGAGGGGATTAATCACAGCAGCAGTGGCTGCTTTCAGGAGGGAAGAGAGAAGGGCCCTCCCCACACCTGTCCAAACCAGGTAACTGCAGGAACTTATTGCCTTAACCTCAGTGCTCCTCCCCCTTCCTCCCATGTTTCTGCTCTTGCTGTGTCCCATGTGCAGTTCCAGTATAAGCTCTTCAGAAACACTCATCATTGTTATATGTGACTGGGGCTATAACTTGTGTGTTTAAGGACCCTAAACAGGCAATGATAAAGGAAATGGACACCCAATGTGCAGCTTGCAGAAGCCAGAAATTGTCCCAATTCCAAATAACTGATGGACATGGTTCTCCAACAGAAGGGATGCTGTGGAGTTATTTAACCCACTCTACACGGCAGCACTGGTAATTCTCACTTGTAGTGATCTGCCAGCAGCCTACACAAAGCCATGACAGTTACCCACTCTTCACCAGGATTCATGTGGCATAGAAACAACAGCCCTGGAGAGATGCAGATTCTCCAGTGGTGCCGTTCCAGTCAAAATCAGTGCAGGTGCCCAGTCCTTGTGGAAATCCAGTACTTTTTTTACTCCTTGTAGCCTGAAAACCACCATTCCCTTCTTCTAATCTCACATTTTACAGCAGCTTAGAAATGCTCACTGGCTTTTTTCAAAATATTTAAAGGCTCCTTTACTTCTGTTCTCTCTTGCAAAATGAGCCTTGGACAGCCACACCGGAAAGTTTTAAAGGAACTGCTCTGCTCAACAGGCTAAATTATTTGGTTACAGGCAGTCATTAGAAGTCATTGTTCATGACAATTTTTCTTCCTGTTGGGCTTTATTTAATTGCTATTTGATTTCACCCCTGCATGAACTCAAAGGAATTTTAAAGAGACTGGGAATAAAAGCTCACTTGCAAGAAGCCAGTGTTTCCTACAGGGAATACTTAGGCCAGGAAGCAATTCAAGGTTAAGACACCTAAATTTAAAGTGCTTTCTTGTGAAGCAGGTGACTGAAATCCCGTTAGAGATGGAGCTTGAAGGGTGACTCAGCTTACTGTAAACATCCTGCAGCTGTGCAGCAAATCACCCTGTAGCCTGCACAGACACCTAGGACAGGGCAGAGCAGGCATTTTGGGTGCATTTTGGTTTCCCCTTTGCCCGCTTGCTGCTTTTGCCGTGGCTGGAGATGATAGCCTGTGCTGCAGACTGAGCATGGGCAAGGAGGGGGCACCTGCCCCCAGGCACCCACACCTCTACCCAGGTACCCTGGCTCCTGGGCCCTGCTGCCATAAAACTTCCTTCACCTTCCAGAGGTGTTAAGAAGTTTGGCACCAGCTTTGAGAAAGTTCAGAGTTTATCCTCTGGCGCTTTTACGAGACTTTGCAGATAGTGCTGATTAATTTTATTATTTATACACAGACAGCCATGATTTATTATTTTTAGATCTGAGCCCTTAATCATTTTGCCAAGAAAATGTGTCATCTGACACATTTGGTTTCTCTCTCTTTCCCTTTTTGAGCAGTGACACAACCAGCCCTTTGCTCTGCCATCCATTAACATCTCACTGGAGCTGTGATGGGACTGTGTGTGTGGGACAGCACTTTTTGGATTTGCTTGCCATTTCCAAAGGGGAGTTCATTTCCTAGTTTAACTGATGCTGTACAGAGTGGGGTTATTGATTGTAGTGCGACAGTGAAGTTAAATTTAACTAGAGCACTAGAACCCTTTGCATGTATTTCACAGATACCTAAATGCCTCTCTGCTCCCTCCCACTGCTGCCTGTGCTGACAGCCACTGCCCCTCAGCTGCAGCCGCACGATGCACGCACAGGAACAGAGCTGCAATCCCCCATGGCTTTAGGAAAGGCAGCTTTTGCTGAAGGCATGAAGGCTTCACCAGGTAATGCAGATTGCTTCTGGACAGAGATGCACTAATGAGGGGCTGCTGAGACCCTTCTGAGCCTGGCGCTCCTCTTCCAACAAAACTGTGAGAATGCGAATGCCTAATTTTCCTGTGAAGGATTAAATGCCTACCCACATCCAAGCATTTGTACTAATGAGGACATTCTCAGAATTTCCTGATTAAAACCATTTTTTGCCCAACTACATGTTCACAAACGCTCCAGGCTGCAATTGAAAGTAAAGCAGGGATTCAAATGAGAGAGATGGGATGTTATGTAGACACATTGGAAATAAATGTCTTGAGAGAAAGCTGTACTGAGAGTCATCCCCTCACGTTTTGCTGAACTCCCCCTTTCCCATCACACCATGGCACAGCTCTGCTCTAAGGAGCAGTAGCAGCTGTGGGCTGAGCCCAGTGAGACTGGCTCCACTTTGGAGCCACAGGTAGGGATGCTGGACAGGTGCCCCTGCATCCTTTGGCACTGGGCAAATGCTGTACAAGCTCTTTGTCTCAGCTTGGTTTCAAACTCATCTCTCTTTACCACCCCAAAGTGCAGCCCATGGCAGTCCCAGGGACCGGGATGCAGTCAACATTTCCTCAGATGGAGATTTTTAATATCAGCTGGCTGTCTGGACTGTGTTCATAAAATGTACTTTTAAAGTTCATCAGACCTAGAATTAAAGCTTGGTTTTATAGGAATGTTTGTTTGTTATACATTTAACTAAGCAGTAGTGGTATCTTTGAGTAGATTTTCAAGCAAACACATGAAGCACTTCTATAGCTGAAGAGAAAATTGAAATTAAAAGTGCCAGCAAGAAACATAAGCACAATGAAATTATCAGGGGAAAGAAAGGGCGTTTCTGGAGTGTCACTCTGACAGCAGTAAAATGCCCATAAATGTAATCAAAATTTAGAAGCCTGCTGTGTCCCAGATTGCACATGAAAATACCACCGAGAGGAACACATTTACAAGCAAGAGGAACATACAAGTGCTACAGCAGCTGTGTGTGTGTGTAGCTAAAAGAGTGACAGCTGGGTAAATAGCCGTGATCTCTGGCATTTGGCTCCATAAAGACCTTCCTAAATAGCCAATAGCTCTGCTTTGACTAGAAGAAGCAAACAAGGTGTGTGCTGATGGCATCTGCCTATAAAGGATTTTTATTTCATTCATGCCACAGATAAAGCTCACACCATATTCTAGTAAATACACAAACATGGTTATGACATTTCCATTTTGCAGCAACGTAGTCATGATTGTTAAATAGGAATTAATGGGATATTTTTCCTTTCAACACAGTGTTGCCAGCACTGATTTTATAACACACTTACTTCAGGTATTCTTTTCCTCTTTAGAGAAGGGGAAAAACTGGACAGAATTTGGCTTGAAATCTGCATTGGCTCCTTGATTTGGAAAGATGGCTTTGAGAGACTCAGCAGAGATTACCAATCTGATTCCACTTGTGACACTACACAAACACGTATCTCAATCCCGAACTGACATCCTCACAGCTACCACTAAAGCACTGAGTGTCTCCCCTGGGGCCAGGCCTTCAGCCCGGGGTGACGCTGCTACCACGGCAGTCACAGTGATGCAGACATACAGTATCCTGCCATGTCCTCTATCACTTCTTTTCAGCCTGAAAAATACTCAGTCGTGCAGCAGCCCCAGCCAGATGGTTTGATTTATACCTCAGTGCCCAAAACAGTGGCAACTTCCCAAAACATCTACTGATGCCTACAAGATTCTTTTATTTAGAAACAGAAATGAAACAAAAATTAATGAGTTAATTACCCACAAAAAACCATTATCAAAATTAAATGCCATAAACAGTCCACCAATTTCAGAAAGTTCAGTAGGGAAGTGAGTCTTCATCCTAACTCATGAAGACCAGGTGTGTAAATGTGCAATGAGTTTGAGTGGGATAAACACCTCCCAAAAAGGCAGCTCTGGAGGGGACACTTGCAGCGCCCCTCCCACTGACAGGCAGGTGCCAAATCCTGGCTCCTGTTTTGAAATGTGGAACAGCAGACACAGGATGAAGGACAGAGAATGGGGACAGGGGGCAAAACATGCTCCATTTCCATCATACTTATATCAAATAACCACAGAAAATCTCCCCCAGCAAACCCACTTTTTACTGACTATGTACACTAGGGGTAGGATTAGAAAAATCAGGGAGAAAATTACTAAGATGGCAGAATTCCCTGATGGCAATGACAGCCCTAAGGCATCAAGGGAGCTGGTCTGACTCTGTGCAGCGCATACTGAAATCCTAGCAAACTTCCCTAAACCGTCAAGCACCCAAGCTCCTCTGCTGTTTGGTTTCCTGTTGATGCAGAAGTTATAGATCTCTCTTGCTGCCTGTAGTAACCGTAACTTTATCCTTTAAACACATGGAAAAGAGTCACAACTCTTTTTTTTTTTTAATCATCTAAGTTACAATGCTTACAATGCCACTACAACCTTTAACACAATTTATGTAACATCACCAAGAAGTCTGATGGAGAGATCATAAATGTGTCAGTATTATTTTCTGGTGATATCTCTAAATAGAAGATAAAGTATCTTTTATTACCATGTAAGTACAACCTTCTAAACTGCCACAACTCAATAATAAATTACATGAATATGTATAAATGTCAGGAGAAGTTGTTTCCAGAATAAATAATGGTTTGCAAGTCTTCATTTAGCTATACCATGTTTTCCAAATTTTTTTTAAATAAAACTAATTTCTTAACTGTATATTTAGACAATACCAGTTAGACACTGCATTTCTACGGAGTTAATTATAAAATGTAGATTTTAGTGATTTGAAAAAATACATGCTTTTCTTTTAGATGGACCTGTAAGAAACTAGGCTCTTGTCCTGCTAGGGGACTTCAACCACCCCAGCATCTCCTGGACATGTAGCACAGTGAGCTGTAGGCAATCCAGAAGAACCCTGGAATGCATGGAGCATAACTCCTTGGGCCAGGTAGTAGACAACCCTACCAGAGTGGCCGAGGAAGGTCAAGGCAAAGCTGGAGCTGAACCTGGCAAGGGACACAACGAATAACGGGAAGGGCTTCTACAGTTCAGCAGTTCTACCTGTTAGCCAGAAAAGGAAAGTCAGAGAAAGTGTGCTGCCAAAATAAACATGGCTGGAAAACTGGCAGCCACGGATGAGGAGAAGGCTGAGGTACTCAATGATTTTTTGCCCCAGTGTTCACTGTCAGCCTCTCTTCCCACAGCTCTCAAGTTGGTGGAATGCAAGATGAGGGAGCAAAGTCCTTCCCACTGCAGGAAAAGGTCAGGTTTGTGACCACATAAGGAACCTGAACATACACAAGTCTATGGGACCTAGTAAGATTCATCCCAGAGTCCCGAGGGAACAGGCTGATGTAATTGCCAAGCCACTTTTCTAGATATTCAAAAACTCATGGCAGTCAGATGAACCCTCTGGTGACTGGAGAAAGGGAAATATTGCACCCATGTTTCAAAAGGTAGAAAGGAGGATCTTGGGAACTACCAATCTGTCAGCCTCACCCCTGTGCCTGGGAAGCTCGTGGAACAGATAGATTCTCCGAGAAGCTGTGCTAAGGCACACAAAAGACAAGGATATCATCTGTGACAATCAGCAGAGCTTCACCAAGGGCAAGTCCTGCCTGGCCAGCTCGGTGGCCTTCTAAGATGGAGTGACTGCATCAGTGGACAAGGGAAGGGATACGAGTTTCATCTATCCAGATTTCTGTAAGGCCTTTGACACAGTTCCCTACCACGTCCTTCTCACTAGATTGGAGAAAGATGGATTGGATGGGTGGATGGTTTGGTGGATAAGAAATTGATTGGACAGTCACATCCAGAGGGTTGTGATCAGTGGCTCAATGCGCAGATGGAAATCAGTAGCAAGTGGTGTCCCGCAGGGGTCTGTACTGAGACCAGTGTTATTTAACATCTTCATTAATGATGTAGACAAAGGTATCAAGTGCACCCTCAGCACATTTGCAGATGACACCAAGCTGAGTGGTGTGGTTGAAACACCTGAAGGATTGGATGGCATCCAGAGGGACCTGGACAAGCTTGAGCAGTGGGCCCATGTGAACCTCATGTGGTTCAACAAGGCCAAGTGCAAGGTGCTGCACCTTGGTCAGGGTAATTCCCAGTATCAATACAGGCTGGGGAATGAAGGGATTGAGAGCAGCTCTGCTGAGAAGGGCTTTTGGGTGCTGGTAGATTAAAGCTGGACATGACTCAACAATGTGCACTTGTGACCCCAGTTCATTAGAGAACAGGAGTGGATTGAAAAGTCCTTCCACATACAAAAGAATTTAGTAACGTGTAATATCCCTTAAATCATGAGGGTCACGTGAAACATGGTGAGGTCATGCTTATGACCTCAGCACACCTCACAGAACAGGATTTTTCAGCAGCTCTATTTCCACTGTAGGGTAGGTAAGAACTGGCAGTGCACAAGAAATGTGGGTGGCCATGGAGAGGGTAAGGCCTGGGAAATGCTCTTGGTTTTTCAGCAGAGCTATTTGGGCCTCATGACTCACTTAAGGACTATTTTACAGCTTGATGGTCTTCCACATTTCTTAAGTATATTCTATATTAAACATGAACTAAAATAGACAGAGAAGCAACTTACCATAGAAATGTTGAGGGCTGCAAGCTGAAAGTAGAAGAAAAGTATTATGTTTAACCATGCCAGATCCTGCCTACAGCTCTGGAGTTTACCTGAGGTCAAGCTAAAATGAGGCTTACAAACTATCACTAAGGAATAAAAAGCCCTGCAGAAAAAAAGCCTTCCGTATTGGCTTTTTGACATGTCCACATGGACCAGCTTCTCAGGTGTTATTTCAGGGCCTGGGAAGGGGCCAGAGCAATAGCCTCATACAAATGGAACTGTGGGAAGGGTTTAGCTAAGCACCAGAAGCTCTGGGGAGAGAGATGAGAAGACAGAGATAGGAACCTTGGGTGAGAAGGAGATATCAATGGGTACAGGAATGTTCTGGGCAACCAAGAGCTGGAGAGGGTGGAGGTGCACTCAGAACTCTTCACCTGGGCTGGATGCACGGTGAGGGCACTCTGGACTGCCATGTAAGACTGAGATTAAATGAGACTTAATTAACAGTTCCTTGCTTTTGAACAGAACACAGCTGCCCTAGAAAGCCAAAGCTTCATTCAACTGTGCATCAAAAGGTGGGATTAATGCTTCTTATAGCTAAAATCAGTGCTCTTGCTTTCCTGTCAGTTTTCCTTGTTTGTTTTCACACAGCTTAGGAAAAGCAAAATGGCATCCAGAAATGAGATTGAGGACAGACTGTGAAGAACTAGCTCTTTAAACTTGTTTTATATCTTGTTGCCTTTTTGCAAATTCATTTAGCATTTCTTCTCCACACTGATCAATGTGTTACAGCAATGTCCTCATTGGTTATAAAAATCATTCCCACCAATATGACAATGACACAATAACCAAGACAATGAGATACATCATACAGTTAGTCTTGAGACTCACAACTAATTAAAAGTAATTAGTGAGGCACTACAGATATTCTGACTTGAAAAAAAAAAATGTTATTCTTGCCATCCAGTTCAGAGGGTCCCAGAAGCTGATGAAGGGAATAAAGTACAACTCTCTCCTCCAGAAATTCATCCAAAGTGTCCTCAAATGGAAGCAAAAAGGTCTTGTGCTGTCAAATGGCCCAGGAGGGAAAGAAGCCCAAGCTGCCTGAGAGCAGCTTGTATCTTCTTCAGCCCATTTGTTGTACTTCCATGTGATTTGCTCTCTGGGTACTCATAAACTGCTCATTTTATGGAGTTTCAATGAAATATGAGTCTGCAGCTCCTTTAGGGAACCCATTGTTTTGCTGTTTCTGAAGCTCTGTCAGGAATAAAATCTGTCCACTGGTCTCTGTCACACCAGACTGCATGTCTGTGTTATATCTGACACAATGGCAATATAATAATGCAGCAGAGTTGTGGGGTCCAAGTTAAGGCTTCAGAAGGGATGTGTGTCATTTCAGGGGGAGTGACAGGGGCTCTTGTATTTCCCAGAAGATAAATGAGTTTCATGGGGAAAGAGAGCAACTTGTTCTTGCATTTGAAAGCCCTTAGGAAGGATTAATGACATCTGGTTGATGTCTGTGCAAATAAAGACACAATTCATGTTGCTGCTGCTATCCCAGGAAATGAGGGAAAGGTGAGTTTTTGCTTATGTTCAATAAGAACTAAATGGGAATTTAATCTACAGGTACTTCTCTCAGAAGTGATCAAAGAAGTAATTTAATTAAGCAGACAAACTGCAGTGGCAAACCCCAAGCCCAAACGTGTCTCGATCAAAAAGCAAGTGCTGATAATGCGTGAGCTGAGATAAAACTGATTAGGCCGCTGACTGGGAGGAAATTGGTCTTTTTGTTGTTGTTGTTGTTATATTGACCAGATCCTCTAAGTCTATTAATTCCTTAGACCTGTGCTTGGGTAACACTCAGAGCACTGCAGAACCTATTCTTTGGGAAATAACCTCAGTAAAGCCACAGATGCAGCATGCAGAGATAAATGAGACAGGAATCAAAGCCACACAAGCTGGCTATCTTTCTTCTATCAGAAGTGAGGCAAAAATCCTCAACTAGCTCTCAGAGGGAAACTTCAGCAGAAAGCCCAAGGGGGTGGGTAGAAGAGGTGCTGCAGTGTAGTGCTACCTATTTCAGCTAACTGAAAATCCATTTCAGCAAGTTTGCTCTGGTTTTCAATTCAGAAATTATGTAGCTTTGATCCTTGGCTTTCCTTTCCTGATATATCCTAACCACCACCAAAAATGAATTGTGATCAGTGTAATCTCCACAAAGAAGTTTGGCAGAACGTGTGACATCCTGAAGACCATCATCAGGTTGAAGTAATTGTCAACCCACTCCTGCCCATCTGTGATGCTTGCAGGAGTCCTGCAAACAATATCCAAACTACACAAACATCATGTCACTTTTCCTTCCTGTTTACATGAAAGTATACATTTGTACAGATAAACTTAGACCAGCTGATTACTGTGGAACTGACCACCAGCCAGAGGGAGGGAACAGCTGGAGGATAATAATTTTAGCTTCAGCTCCTTTTGCTGAGAATGGGGAGAGGCTTTAACGCACTCTCCCAAAAGGCAGAGGACAGAAACTAGTGTTTGTTTTTTTTAACAGGGATCAGATTTCTAAGCAGCATGCACCACAAGTAACTCTGCAAGACCATGGGTGAATGAAGATCGGAGCAGAAGTGATTGGATGCTAAAGGGCAGAGTGAGGGTCTGTAATATACAACAGGAGATTACAGAAATGGGGGAGAACTCCTCGGTGCGTGCCTACCACAGGCCAGGTAGCGTATCCCCTCCTCCCTTCTTCCCACTAAAATGTCAGAGGAGCAGTTGCAAAAAAAAAGTGTTTTCTTTCCCATCAGAGTGAAGTATTTTCAGAAGTTCTGCAGGGATACAGGAATAAAGGTGTCACTGGCTTCCAGCAGTTTCCTCCATGCTTTTGAAATCACAGACTGCTTGCCCCACATACTTGCATGACCTTCATGACTGCAGCATCCAAGAACCTCACCATCGTTCAGACATTAATCTTCCCAGCATTCTGCCAAGCAGCCTGGCTGTACCAGCTCTGCTTTACAGCAAGTGATAAATGGCAGCACAGAAATCAAGGGCCAGAGACACAAAAAGACTCAGGCATTCTGCTGCCCAGTACTACGAAATTTGCACCAGGAGAGGTTTAGGCTGGACATTAGGAACAATTTCTTTACATAAAGGGTGGTAAGATACTGAAATAGGCTGCTCAAGGAGGTGGTGGAGTGACCTGGAGGTGTTTTAGGAAAGACTGGACAGGGAACTCAGTGCCATGGTCTAGTTGGCAAGGTGGTGTTTGGTCACAGGTTGGACTTGATGATCTCAGAGGTCTTTTCTGACCTAATTGGTTCTGTGACTCTGTGAAATGTAGCATGGTTCCAGCAGCATGCACAGCTTGGTGCTTTTACAATACATGGGGAGGCTCAGGGACGTACAAGCAACTTCCCTTCCACTGCCCCACACGGACTGCACTGCATGGGCAGCAGGAGGCACATCACTGCACCAGGAGGGCTCAAGGGCATCTGAGGGATGTGAAGGCTCATCTCCAATGTCACATAAACATTTCCATACACATAGTAAAGTCCTCCTGAACCCATCTCAACTCCTTGACACTTTCTTTTGTTAGAAAGCTCCTGCCAGATGCCGTTTCTTAGGTAAGCAGACAATCTCTCATTTCTGACCTAATTTTCTTCATCACCATTTCTTTTTTCTGCTATTAACACTGCCATTTAACCTAAATAGTTATTTTCTCTCACTGTGATTTCAACACATGACTTTTTCATGAAGGTCCTGTCTTCTTTGTATCATTAAGCCAAACAATCCGCTCTCGGTCTCCACGTGGAAGATAGACATCCTATTGCCTTGATCACCCTTAGAGCCTTTCACCACATCTGTTTCAGTTTATCATTTATTAAAACACAGCTGATCAGAGATGGAACCAGTTTTCTAAACAAAATCATGCACAAAGCCTTGCACAGCAGTGCTAATGCTTCCCATCTCTACGGGGAAGATGTTGTCTGTGTCATCCTAAAACTTGAGCAGACCTTTTTAGCTCACATTTTGTCTGCAGCTGTAGCACTCCTGCAGCTGGGCTCAGTTGCTGTGACTGCTTGAGAGGCACAAGAGTCCAGCCTGCCTCACGCCTCCCTGCTTGTTGCATGTTTAGCAGCCCTGGGATCAACACACTCAGCTTCATCCCTGCTTCATACTTAACTCTGGGCTTTACCCACTGGGGTCTTTTGTGAAGAGTGTCCATGGGCACCATGGGAAGGAAAGGGAAAGCCACCCCCTCTCTTTTGGCTATCTTGCCAATCAGCAGGAGCCCAAAACAGTGAAAAGGGTCAAACCCAACTCCCTCAAGCATGAGGCTTTCGCTTGCAGGTGCCGGTGTCTCTGTATATTTTGGGCAGGTTTCACTGAAAATGACAAGACAGCCAAGAGAGTCAGCCCCGCTTGCTTTTGTTTTTTTCCTTAGCCAGAGTTATCAGAGCCTTCTGACTCATTAGCAAATAGCAAAGGACAGTCCTGTGTTTCTGAAGTGCATATGGCCTGGCACTCAGAGCAATTTCTAGAGCGTAGGGGCAATTAATCCAAGGAATACAAATGCAATAAGAAACAGTTCCCTGGAGCTCCCCACCCCTGCTGCATCCACCTGGCTGGGCAATTAGTCTTTTTTTTCATTAATATAATTTTCTATGGCAGCCCATAGACCAATTTTAAATACCTATCATAACCTTCTGGAATATGTACTCAAGCACTTCATGAAGCTTTAAAAACAGAACTAAGAAAAGGGCCGTATAGCAGCAGGAATACCGAAGCTGCTGTGATGTCCGGTGGCAGCCTTCCTGTGCTTCTGGGGTTAAAAGAAAGCAAACAAACTCAGCAGAGCACAAAGTAAAAAGTAATGAACATACCGAGGTATCCTTTGATAGAGATATCAAGCAAGCGTGCTGTAATTGTTCAGCTTAGTGCTTCGTGTAAGAAACTTCTAACACTGAGAAGTGTCTTTGATCTGAACAAGGGGACAAGTGTCTTTGATATGGAAAAATATAAGTGTGCTTAGAGAGATACATATCCTGTGCCTCTTGTATAATTATAGAAATGTAACCAGAATGGAGTTCTTTGGTGAGCTACAGGCATCTTTGATGGGATTTGTACAAGGAAGTGACTGGACAACTCTGGGAAGGTGCGGGCCAGAAGCTTACTGCACATGTGAAGAGATGTATTGTGGTCTCCAAACTGCCATCAGCATTTTGGAAATAAGATGTCTACCTCTAAACAGAGGTGATTATGCAGAAAACAAATTTAGAACTTATTTTGAAGTCAGTCCAATTTTCATGTCATAGCATTTTTTGCCTACATTCCTAGTATTGCTTTGGAATGACAGTTGAAAAGGAAACTACCTCATCTGGTGAGCAGCCACACTTTGCTTCAGATGAACCATTTGAAATGCTCTGTGAAGGAACCATGTGCCTTATATTTCTGGGACTGCAGTAAACAAGAACATCTCATGACTGACTGCATCAAAGTTTCATTTAGGAAAAAAACAGATCCGATCTCTTTCGCTAGGTAAAAAAAGTTTTGGCAAGGCTTTCTGTTCTGTCTGCTGGGCGAAATCCTGAATTTGTCAACTAGAGCTGTAGAAACAGAACCTAGATCACCAGTACAACTTTTCCCACTAGTCTTCCCAAGCAGACTGCAGGCTTACCTTTGTTGCTGTTATTAGAAATTTCAGTCACGAGATGTGATATGCCACTACCTACACAAACAGGAGGAAAAAACTAGCACATCAGGGACCTTCCCCTGCAAGTCAACGAGCATCAAGAGCAATGGAAAACACCAGATCCATCAGTCATGCTAGCATCCCAATCCACAAGCACCACAAGGCTATTAGTGACTGAGAAATACTCAGTGTCACATACTTGAATTACTGTGCCATGGTGGCCTTCAGTAACATCCTGTAAAAGATCCTCAGAAACTTTTCCCCAAACTCTCAGGAATGTGACAGAAAAAGTTTGTCCTCAGCTAGGCTCCAAGCAAGCACAGCACATCATAAAAAACCACAGTCCATAACTTGCTGCATCCCATTTGGTTACAGATGGAGGTGCAGCCATGCACACACATCTGGCCATGAGTGCGTGACAGCTGTCACCTCTCCAGCTATTGCTCTGGGACGTGAAGTTCTGCATGCAGTAGTCAGTGGCTTCATGGGAAAGGAAAGTAGCTGGAGCTGAAAGCAGTGGGATCCAGCAAAAACAACCAGGTTTTGCAATGCTCATCACCACTTCCAGTGTCCCACCATAAGTGTAGTAAACAGATGAAATGAAAGCAAAGGAACAGCCCGAGGTTCCCACGTACACTTAAAATTGATGGCCACCAGATTCACAGAAGCAGTGATGCAAGTGGTATGAATTAAACTCACAAGTGTTACTCATTTTTCTGGGTGTAAAAACCCCTATTTTTTAATTCAAGTATGGAGGGAATCAGCAATACAGTACATGCAAAACAAATTAGTGGTTCACTCCCAGACCCAGCAGGCCATAACTCTGCCTGCCCAGTTCTTGTTTCTATCTGGTTTTGGTCTCCATGACTCATAAACCCAGCAGATGATTTCTCCAAAACCGCAGACACTGGTCTTTTCATCTACTTCTTCCCAGCTGATCTTCAGCTCATTTAGGTCTTTGCTAATGTTTTGTTGACACAATGCTCTTGGTCATCCCTGACTTGTCTTCCCAAACATTTTCTGGACCCCTGTTGTCCACAGGGCCCTGCCAGGTTTCCACTTCAGTATCTTCCTGATCTAATGAGCTTTCCTACCATAGCTTACTGGCTGTGGTCCAGCTCTCTCAGACATTTCCAGACCTATAACCCAGTATGTTCTCTCAACTCTTATTCCCTGTCAACCTCATGAGAATATGTGAACGACTTTAGCTCCTACCACCCATATTTGTTTTTCACCAGGAAGAACGATATGTCACTGCTTTACTGTTTTACCTGTTGAAGGGATTTTGCCACCTTCTCTCCTTGATCTTTCCTCTGGTGTTTCCATTGTTGCCATACTAGTACAGGCTCACCAAGGAAACAAAATTCCTCAGCACTACCAGCCTTTACTGTCTCCGGCTGAGCAGCACTTTCTGTTTTTCTCCAGTGAAAAGCCTGGAATTATCCAGGCCTTCATGTCATGTCAGATGCTGCTTGGCACTTCTGCCTGCATGCCAGGAGTAGGTGTTGCAAGGTGTCTACTTACCCACATCCCTGGGGCTCCTGCCAAAAGCTGGCAACACCCCAGTGCTGCTGTTCCAGGTATCCCTTTCGCTCACACAAAAGAGGTGATCACCATCACCTTTGTCCAATTCCTGACGTTACCTTAAAACAGCTGCCTGGTTTTGGAATGGTGTTATATGCCACGTTCACAGTCGATGTAGAGTTGCAGTTTTGCTTTTCCTGTTTCTTCTAACATCTCTCAGGTGCTAGGATCTTCATCAGGCGCTCTGCAAACCTCTGCTACTGTGAGGAGACCATTGACGAGACTTTATGGCTCATGGTTGGCCCAGGCTCTCCAGCACAATTTTTTGAGTCTCTGTCACCATCCATGTTTAGGTCATACACAACCTCCCACCTCTGAAGCCTTCTCACCTACCCCAATCAGCAGCCACTGTCCCTTCCAATAGAGCCAAGCTTTTCTTGCTGGTTGAAGATCAAAGTGCAGTTAATCACAGAATGGTTCGGTTTGGAAGGAACATTGAAGATCACCTAGTTCTAATTTCCCTGCCACAGCCAGGGACACCTTCCACTAGAGCAGGTTGCTCAGGGCCCCAGCCAACCTGGCCTTGAACACTTCCAGGGACGGGGCATCTACCACTTCCCTGGGCAACCTGTTCTAGTGCTTCACCACCCTCACAATAAAGAATTTCTTCCCAGTATCTAATCTAAACTCACCCTTTCTAAGTTTAAAGCCATTTCCCCTTGTCTTATCACTACATGCCCTTGAAAAAAGTCCCTCTCCTCCTCTCTTGTAAGCCCCCTTTAGGTACAGGAAGTCTGCTATAAGGCCTCCCCAGAGCCTTCTCTTCTCCAACCTGAAAAACCCCAGATCTCTCAAACTATTTTCATAGGAGAGGTGCTCCAGTCCTGTGAGCATCTTCATGGCCCTCCTCTGGGCTCATTCCAACAAGTCTTATGTTGAGACCCCAGAGCTGGATGCAGCACTCCAGGTGGGGCCTCGCCAGAGAGGAGCAGAGGGTCAGAGTCACCTCCCTCATCCTAATGGCCATGCTGCTTTTGATGCAGCCCGGGATACAGCTGGCATTTAGAGCTGCAAGTGCATGTTGGTGGCTCACGTCGGGCTTCAGAGTGCCAAGGTGGCCAAGAAGGCCGATGGCATCCAGCTGTGTATCAGCGATGGCCAGAAGGATCAGGGCAGTGATTGTCCTCCTGTACTCAGCAGTGGTGAGACCACACCTAAAATCCTGTGTTTAGTTTTGGGCCCCTCACTACAAGAAAGACATTGAGGTGCTGGAGCACGTCCAGAGGAGGGCAATGGAGTTGGGGAAGGGTGCTGTACATGTCTTGTAAGGAATGGCTGAGGGAGCTGGAGGCATTTAGCCTGGAAAAAAAGAGGCTCAGGGGAGACCTTCTCACTCTCTACAACTCCCCGAAAGGAGGTTGTAGAGAGGTGAGGTTGACCAGGTGAGGGTCAGTCTCCTCTCCCAAGTAACAAGCAATAGGACAAGAGGAAATGGCCTCAAGTTGTGCCATGGGAGATTTAAGTTGGATATTAGGAAAAATTTATTCACCAAAAGGGTGGCCAGACATTGGAACAAGTTTCCCAGGGAAGTAGTGGAATCACCATCACTAAAAGTGTTCAAAAAATGCGTGGATGTGGCACCTGGAGACGTGGTTTAGTGCTAGCATGCTGGTGTTGGGTTAATGGTTGGACTCGATGATCTTAGAGGTCTTTCCCAACATTAGCAGTTCCACGATTCTTGTCAAGCAACACCCCCAAGTCCTTTCTCTCGGAGCTGTTCTCAATCCATTCTCTGCCCAGCCTGTATTCGTGGCCTTACACACGTGCAGGACCTTGCAAGCGGTCTTGTTGAACTTCACAAGGTTCACATGAGCCCACCGTTCAGGCCTGTCAAGGTCCCTCTCGATGGCATCCCTTCCCTACAGCAAGTCAACATCACCACAGAGCTTGGTGCTGTTGGCTGCACGCAATCCCAGTGTCCATGCTGCCAACAGAGATGTTAAACAGCACTGATCCCAATACTGATTCCTCACAAACACCATTCACTGCAGGTGTCCACAAATTAAGCAGGTAATCAAGACATTCCCAGTTATTATTATTGCAGTTAGCACATGTGCTTCTGGCTTGGCCAAGCCACGGCCTCTCCACTGCAGAAGGTGCCCCTCTGGGACCAACCATGGTGCTGTTAACTAGCACCACGCTCCCATATTCACGATTTTGCCCAAAGGAGGTCTGAAGAGCAAAACTGGTATGTTCTGCACAGGACAGCTCACCCCAGCAAGCACCTGCAGTAAGGGATACGCCTGGAAAGCCAGTTTTACCTTTCATTTATTGGTTTTGTCAGTTTGTATCAAAACGCAAAGTGGGATTCTGGGAGAGCACAGTGAAAAATAATGCTTCACAAAATTTCAGCATGAAAAGGTTGCTACATGTTTGTGGCACAGGGGTCTGAATTAGAAAACTTCAAATATGTCAATACACCCAAAAATGCTACAAAAGATCAGGCTAATCATATCTGCCACATGACTGATTTTATTATAACTGGAAGCCATACAGGTACTGAACACGATTTTTTTAATACTTTCAGATATTTTGTGAGCTTCAGAATGGAATTCTTGGCATAAATAGTGCTTGAAAAAGGGCTTTTCAGCACATGTATTGATTTTGCAGGATATGCCAAAATGAAAAATCCATCTATCCATGGATTTCCTGTATCTTTTGGCGTGTTCATACAATAGAAGAAATTTTGGGGGGTTTAATATGACTATTATTTTGAAAGCTCAGTGGCGCACTCGAGACTTTAATCCTGGTAGCTGAATTGTGCAGTCAAAGCACTGACCCGTGTACTACTTGCAAAACAGAAAACTTACAGAGGGCTTGACAAAGGTTATTTCTCTCTGCAAAGCCACTACGGTGACAGTAGATTTGGGTCCAGGTGCCAGGCTACAGATTTCCCTTGAGGACATGGAAAACAAGGAACCAGCTCTGATTTTCACCCTGGAACCCTTCCTGCTCCAGGAATGGCAGCCAGGGCAGGGGCAGGCTGAGGCTCCCTCGGGGCTGAGCGATGAGCAAGCTCCCCCGGGCTGAGTATTCTCATCACATCCCATCCCATCCCACCCCCACCACTGCTTCCAAAGTGGACAAGCTGCAAACCTCCCTGGCTGGGCTGGTGGCACTGGTTTCCTCTGGTGTGTGAGAGGCGATGCCCAAAGTTCCATTTCTCAGCGGGCCCCGCTCAGTTCAGTGGTAATAACATGTTTGCTGCAGGATGTAAAAATAGAAATGTATGGATGTGGTAATCTCTCCCTGAAAGTCCGGCCAGTGTTGCTTAGGGAATGGCTAAACATGCAAGCTAACCCCCATCACACTTTCTTGTATGTTTTTCATCATCTCGAGCTGCACCTGTGCTGCAGACTGAAGGTGGCCAAGTCTGAGAGGTGGGGTTGAGAAAAAAATAAATCAAGGACTTTGAACAGGTTTTTCTGTTAAAGAAATTGTGTCAATTCAGAAATCTTACATGTTCATGGAAGTATTTTTAGCTACTATTGCTACAAGCCCTGCCTTAAGCCTCTGGAGCTAAAACCATATCTTAGCAAACAAACTAAAGCATAATCCCTCTTTTTCAGTACATTTACCTGGGTGAATTTCTGGCATATAGCACACTGGCAGAAAATCAGCACTTTTCACTCAGGTGTTTTTTGTTGGTTTTTTTTTTTTTTCACACAAGTAAAAGGAAGAGAATAAAAAAACATTTAGATAAGAAAAAAAAAGATGGGGGAAGAAGAGGGGGGGCACAGTTGTGTTCAGGCATATACAACAGAAATTAAGCAATTCTCCTTCTTTTAATTAGAGATCTGTTCATGAAGTCCACTTTAGAGAACTTATTTAGTACATTGCTGGCCAGAGTTTTAGATGTTCTCCACATGAAACACCAGAGATGCCTCTTGGTCATTTTTTCCTTTCCAACAATGAAGACAAGGAAAACAACAATAGGATAGGGGAAGCAAAGGAATTAAGCTGAACTTTGGTAATACATGCAGATTCCATCCCAGCAAAAAATATAGTCAGTCTAATAGCACATACTAGGCTGAGTATATCTAACATAGGCATATATCAGTATACAATGTTTACTGACAATACTGGGGTAAACTTCAACTAGAAATGCAAGTGATGAGGTAGTTTTTAAGGTGATGGTGCTGAGAGAGAAGCTCCTCAGCTCTTCCCTGGTGTTCCTGTGCTTTCCCCTGAGAGGATTGCTGGCTGAGGGAGTAGGTGAGGATCTCATCCGGCTCATTGCACGTGTCTCAACATTCCCGTGGAATCGAACCCATAACAGCACATAATCCAGGGACTGCAGTTTGGACTGGACAATAGCCTTTTGTTCCCAGCTCTGTGACAGAGCAGAGCTGCTCCTGCTGCCGGCACTGTGGCGTGGTGCTGCCTGCCTGCTCAGTGCAAGGCCCTGCCTGTTAGCCACACAAACAAGAGACGCTGCAGGCACAGGCACATCTGTGTCACTACTCATGAAAGATACATGTGTTGCTGTTGGTGTGACAGCAACACTCTGGCAAGCTGACAGCACTCTGGTCACAGCCTTTCAAACTGCTGAGCACACCACCACCACCTTCGTGGAGGTTTGCATTCCTTCATGGCCTGGAAGCGCTTCCCAGGTGCAGGACAGAGCTGGGGCCCCTGTACTCTTGTGGCATTTTCACTGGCCTGTTTATGTCCATGTGGGCTTGCAACCCAAAAAGCCGACTGTATCCTGGGCTGCACCCAAAGCAGCATGACCAGCAGGGTGAGGGAGGGGATTCTGCCCCTCTGCACTGCTCCTGTGAGACCCCACCTGGAGCACTGCATCCAGCTCTGGGGTCCCCATCACAGGAAACACACGGACCCACTGGAGTGAGTCAAGAGAAGGGCCATAAAGATGATGAAAGGACAGGAGCACATCTATGAAAACAGGCTGAGAGAGTTGGAGCCTGAAGGTAATACTCTGGGGAGACCTTATGGCAGTCCTCTATGACCTAAAGTGGACAACAAGAAAGCTGGAGAGGGACTTTTTACAAGGGCATGTAGTGATAGGACAAGGGGGAATGGCTTTAAACTGAAAGAGGGAAAACTTAGATTAGATAATAGGAAGAAATTCTCTGCCCTGAGGTTGGTAAAGCGAGGGAACAGGTTGCCAGAGAGGTGGTAGATGCCCCAGTCCTAGAAGTGTTCAAGGCCAGGTTGGATGGGGTCCTAAACAACCTGACTTAGTGGAAGGTGTCCCTGCCCATGGTAGGAGGGTTGGATTAATGACCTTTAAAGGTCCCTTCCAACCCAAACTATTCTCTGATTCTATGATTCGTGTGTAACCTCCCAGCACTGTGAGGTCCTGCACCAAACCCCAGCAGCTTTCAAGTCCAGGAGAAACCAGACCTGGTCCCATGGTCCATATGTCCACCTCACAGCCATCATCACTGGGCTCTCAGTGGTCTGAAGTTATTAGGACAAAAAGGTTTCCAGGGCTTTCTCCTCCTATTTATATTGCCTGAAACAATGCTTTTTTCTAGACATCCCCAGATCTCAGCAGCCCAAAGGCAGAGCTGCATTTACCCTGGAACTAAGAGGAGTAAAACAAGGAGGAAAACAGAGCAGTCTTGCAGACAGGAGCCCAGAAGGAAGACATGGGGATGGGGTGAGCCACAGCTTGCTGAGGGATCCGACTGCAGCCACTGTGCTGTGAATGCCTCTCTGCCTGGTGCTGGCTCCGACGGCTCTCAGACGGGCAACAGAGGAACCGTGACTGGCACTTTGGAGTAGGATAATTATAACCTGGGCTCTGCAAGTGTGGGTTAGCTCTCACTGAAATAAACTGCTCGAATCTATGATGAATATCAACATTGTAGGCACAAGGGGCAAGGCAGTAAATTGTAGTAGGATGAAATACCTACATTTAATTATGTGAAATTATATAGAATTTGAGTTTTTCTGATGCATGCTATTTAAAGCTACGCCTAAGTGCACTTCCTTGTCTGAATAAAGCAGCTTTTGTTGCAAGATGTGGGCTTACTTTGCAGTTTACAATTTATAGTCTTCACCACATTTTGTCACTTTCTTATTTCTTAACTGAGATGTTTCTGAACATCTCATTTCAAATAATGGAACACAGCTCAAGTGTTGCACTATATACAGCCTCTTAAAAATGCGTGAGCACTGTTCTGTTGATTTTTTTTCTTCCAAGATACTCATACTTGAGTATGTTCTTCACCAACGCGTATAGGTAACACAGGCATGCACAGACAGCAGTCACTGCTATGCCAGCCTAAAATCCATGCACTTGTGCACCAGGTGGCTGGGACCAACCCCGCGGATTTTCACTGCAAATAATTTTTGATCAAACCAACCAGGAGCATTTAAATAGCACCAGACTGGCCCAGCTGATCTCCTCGTAGTCTCTGTGGTTTAGCCCTGCTTTGGGACACTGCCTTGGCAGCTCTGTGCCGCACTCTCGTCACGGTGGGGCTCGCAAATTACAAAGTAAGGAGCATCCATCTCGAGGCGGAGGGACACCTAATGGTTTCCAGTGTGGGCAGAGGAAACAACCGGCTGGGGAAGCTGAAAGGGTTGCCACCCACACAGTGCAGCGGCCCTGGAAATAAAAGAGGGTTTATGTGCAAATAAGAGCCTGGAATATTCCTGCCTGACGGGCTTGGCATGCAGGATTGTGCAGAGAGTGAGTTTACAGCCGCAGGCCAGTCAAGGATGCACAGCATGTCAACAGAGAGACTGAAATTTTGTTCAGCCTCAGTGAGCACAACATTTAGCTGGTGGTGGTGACCCAGACCTGAACCACTTATTCACGTGCAAAGACACATAGGAACATTTCTGATCTGGTGTTCCTGCCAGCACACAGCCCTCAGCACCCTCCCTGAGCTGCAGGGTTGTCTTGAGGGGTGGTCAGTCCTGCACAAGCCCTGTCATTGCTGCATGGGCTGGCAGGGCCAGGGCCTGGTGATGAGACAGCAAGCACTGATGTTCTCCAGGTGTACAGGACACAGGGCAGCATAGTCATGGCTTTGTATCTCAGAGTTGTGGTTTAAATCCAGCCAGCAGCTAAGAACCACACAGCCACTCACTCACTCCTCCCCTCTACCTCCCCAGTGGGGAGGAGAATAGGGAAGAAAAAAAGTAAAGCTTGTAGGTTGAGGTTAGAAGAGCTTAATAATTGAAACAATATTAATATTAATATTAATAATAATATCATTACAATAACAGTATTGGAAAGGAGAGAAAGAGATAAAACCCAAGAGGAACAAGTGAGGCACAACACACTTGGTCACCAGCTGCTGACTGATGAGCAGTCCATCCCCAAGCAACAATCCTCCCAGCCAACTGCCCCCAATTTATACACTGGGCATGGCGTTCTGTGGTATGAAATACCCCTTTGGCCAGTTTGGGTCAGCTGTCCTGGCCCCGCTCCCCACCAGCTTCGCGTTTGTCTCTTCACCGGCAGAGCATGACAAACTGGAAACTCCTTGAATTAAGGTAAGCACTACTGAGCAAAACTCAAAATATCAGGGTGTTATTTTCATTATTTTCATACTAAATTCAAAACATAGCACTGCACCAGCTACTACATAAAGAAAATCAATGCCATCCCAGCCAAAACCAGGACACCCGGATACAGCGTAAGGTCTCTATGTTCCCTGGCAGTGAAGGGGAGTGTTCACAGACATAACTCATTGCAAGGGACTGCAGCAACACTTACCTAGCAGATTTTTTCAGCATAGCATCAGAATTAATGAAAGGATTAAAGAGCTTCATAAATAATAAAAGAACAAATCTCACTTGAATTTAACTATTTCCCCTGGCTGAAAAACAAGCAAATAAATCCAAAGAACCTGCTTAGAAGATGGCCTCATATTTAATAGTTAGTTGAAAGATCTTAATATTTTATCTATGGATACAGACATATGTTACCAGCACAGCAGAAGAAAATGACTGTAACCTAAGGATTGCTTGTCCTTAAAAATAAAATTAATCAAATTCATTTGGAAAGATACTTTAAATTTCAATCTCATGGAGCCAGATTCATTCAAGAGCAGCCTCACTAATTTCAGTGTGTATATACAGACACCACAAACATCAGTTTGCTTTTGCAGCTTTGCTCCACCAAGATAATTTTAACCATATTAATAACTTGAACATCCTCCTTCCCAAAACATCAGGATGAATGCAGGCAGTTCCTGTGCTGCCACAAAACGGATTTGCAAGAGCAGATGCAGATGAAGCTGAGGGGAGTGAGATGGTGCAGGAACAACAGAAACCCAGACAAATTTGCACAGGGCCTCCCTTGAACTGCAGTACTACAGAAGACGAAGGCTCGGTTAGCGATGCTGACAGCAAAATGCTCAGCGATTTCACTGCTTGTAACACAAGATGAATCACACGTTCTTCATCGAAAGCTAATTAGGTAAAGTGTCATCTTCCAAAGGCTCAAGCTGTGCATATGACAACACCCAGATCACTGCCTGTGTGGGTGTTTCACAGCCCAAGCAGTGAATTGCTGTAAGTCACCAAAACTGCCTCCATCTGGGGGAGAAGGAACAAGAACGAATGCTGAGGGGTGGAACACGATGGCTGCAGGCACCACAGGCAGGTAGAGATGCACCGTCTGTGACGTCCAGGCTGGCTCCCCCTCCCAAGGGATTGAGGCTGGGCCTGGCAGTGGAGCGGGAAACCTGGGGAGGCTGGGATCACCATTTGAGGGGAGGCAGGGCTATGACCCCGCTGCAAAATGCTAATGCCCGCCTCACACTTCTTTTCCCTCTCACTCTTCATCACTCAGCAGCAGCAGCCGCCACTGCTGTGGTGCTCACTCCGTGACCTCCCCGGCTCAGCCCCCCTGCCTGGGGCAGCAAAGTCTCCCCACACCCAGGAAAGTTGTGGGTTGGTTGTGGCACGGGGCCAAGCCAGGAAGGGATGGACCAAGGAGGAGGCCAGGGCTTCAGAGCAGCTCTGCTTGGCAAGGCTGCTCAACTCCCACTGACCTCTAACTCAAGTGTAACACACCAAACAAGGAACAATAGTTTGGTTTTATAACAATGTAGGGTGACAAAAATCACTTCAAAAATTTAGAAGTGTTATAGTTGAAGGAGTGACTAGGTTGTTGACAAAAAGGGAGGGGGGAAACTTTACTGAAGTGATGGGCTGGGGGTACTGACAAAAAAACATTTGAGGGGACTAAGTTATGATTATTCTAACCTTGTCCTTAGTCTTTTTTGTTCTCCATTTATCAAAATCCGAATGCCAACCTGCTCACACTTTCCTTCCAAAACTAAATTCTGTTTTGCGAATAAACCACAGGACCAGCCAGTTACAACATGGGATGCCATGAAACCATCAGAGCTGCACTTGAACAAGGCTGCACTTTGTTCCTCCACTGCCTCACCGCTCTCTTGAGAGGCACTTTTGAAAATCCCTGAGGCCAAGCCAGCAGGCATTAGAACATTATCATCACAGCAGACATGATCTTTCTGGGTTTTATGGGATAAAAAAATTACCCAAAACCACTCTAATACGTGACACACATCTCTCAAGCATCTTCTGCTTTGACTTGAGGCACTACCGTGCAGCAGGCTGGTTGGTAGAGAAAAGCATACAGCACTATGTTACAGCCATGGGTCCTGCTGGAGGCACCTTCCCTGCATCTCCTGCACAAACCATCCAAAAATTTTAAACATATCTAGGTTTGCCCCTTCCTGCAAACCCCTAGACTAGCAAATAGAGCATGAGACAGCCGAGCTGCATGTGGAACACTGGGCACTGCAAATGCTGGCAGGCTTGGAGTCACACAGTGCCTGTCAGGTCCCAGGTTGTCAGTGGAAAACAATCTCTAATACCTCCCCTGTGCAGCTGCCACCAAGACCCACCTGGATGTGCTGCCCCAGACCAGCCTGAGCCCGACCCCAGCTCACAGACATGAGCGGTGCCACTGTCACAGCTCTCACAGGAGCGGGGCTCTGCAGCCTCTCCTGCCCTGCCAGCAGCCAAACCAAAGGTACCTGGGATCCCGGCACAGCTCCACACACCCACAGCATCCTTTGGCAGCCGGACCCTTGGCAGGGGCTGCCTCGAGGCCCTCAGCACAGCTAAAACTGGCAGGGCAGCTGAGGGGAAGGGGCTGTATCAGCTTTGCTACCCGTTGAGCCCTGGGAAGCCAAGCAAACCACATCTGTGCACAGAGGCCTCTCTCTGACCTGCAGGCACATGGATGGAGACGGCAGTGCAGACTGCTCTGCCCACCTCCCCGCGCCCCTACACCTCCACTAACTCCTTCATCCTCTAGGTTTCCCCTTGGAAACGGCAGGATAAGTCTGGGACAAGCATAAACAGCCCAAATTCATAGTGGGAGCTAACCAGAAAGGCTTTGCCTGGAGGAGCAACAACTGTTCTTGTCTGCGCTGCTCCATCACCCAGGCTAAGGGGGGGTGGCCAAAAAGGCTGTCAGTACACAAAACCACCATACTATGAGCACTGTTTTCAGCACAAATCCAAAACACAGCTCCATACTAGCCACTGTGAAGAAAATTAAAGCTACCCCAGCCAAAACCAGCACAGGTGGAAAGACTGGAAGGAAGCATCTGCCTGCAGCCCGGGTCGCTTACCTCAGAACTGCCTGAGACTGCTCAAGCCTGGAACCAGCAGTGGCTCAGGCAGGGCTAAGCTCACCAGCGCTGCAAGAAGAGAGCAACCACAGGCATCACAAATTCAGGCAATTTCTCTTTTCAGCAAGTACTCAGCTGCAAGCAGAGTGCAAGTAAACAGGAATGATTTAATTACCATATAAAAGTAATTAATTACACACAGGAATCAAGAAGGACGCCTTATGAGACACTGGTGGCACATTACTGTCAGTTGTAGAACAGTTAGCCACAGACCTACATGAGCAAGACCAGACACTAGCTGCTGCTCTTAGAGTAGCAGAATTATTTTGGCAGACAAAAGTAGGGTTTAAAAACATCACCAAAGACCATAAAGCAATTTCAAAACAAGTAACATAAAGCCAAGGCTGAGGCTGCTTCTGTGTTGCCCTCGAAATATGAAAATAGGCAACTGATCAAATTGATTGGTATTGTTCATCAGAAGGTTTAGTTCTTTCTGTGAGGGGGCTGGGGATGACTAACATGATCTTAAGTACAGATTAGGCCAATGCTGCTTGTAGCAGCCTGGACTGAGGGCTAGACCATCTTCTCCCAGCTTCTTGCACCACTTAGTGCATGGCCCCAGCACCCACAAACACTTCATGTGCTTCCTCTCTGCTCTCTCCCTTATGCCAAAAGCATGGAATGGGTAATTTCATCTGAAGTTAAGCATCTAATGTCTGTGTTTGGGCTGTGATCCCATGATAGCCACAGCCACTGGAGAATTAAATCCTGCTGCCTGCACATTTAGCAATGATGCCCCAGATGATGTCGTGCATGGTGAAAGATGGACCTGAGTAGCAAGTGCAACCGAGGACTGATGGGAGACCTGAACCTTTCCACACAAGCAGCCAAGGGCCAGGCAGGACACCTTACGAGCACCTAATGTGGCACCATGCAGAGACAACCAAGGCAGTCAGTGGAGTCAGTTCAGCCTGCAGAATGAGTCAAGATTACCTTAAAGGAACTTAGTACCAGCTCAACTGCTCTGCTCAGCTATACACACCTAGATCTTGACACATTTAGGTGGCTTAATCCTGAGCTGAATCCCACACAGAGCCTACAGAAAGCAATGGGACTCATCTCCCATTAACTCACCACTGTTGCTCACGGCTTTGCTGAAATTGAACCAGGTCCTGCCCACATGTTATCTTCAGATATTCATCAGAAATTTTGTGACTTATGGCAACCAACTCCAGCCAGGTAACAGTTCCAAGGCTAGGGTTTTGCTCTGAATTATTCACCTTGAGGAACTAACAGTCCAGTGCAGCATCAGCCCATCACCTAGGAAACTATTCTTTCACATACAACGTTATGTATCCCACCTTATGTACTTACTGAGGATTCGAGAAATTAATTTGGAAAATCAAGGAATGCATCAATCTCAGTGCTGGCATTTTATGCAAGCTCACAGAAAAACAGTCAGACATCAGCTATCCAAAGCTCCAGAAAACAAAGGGCTCTATTTAGATGCCTGAACATCACCACCTATGCTATTTGAGATGCCCTAAGGCACCCAAGATACACATGGCAGGTATCACATAGGACCTATGGAAGCAGCAGCTGGAGACATGGAGACCATGCAGGATACCCCAGGGTGTCTCAAATGGTATACAATGCCAAAGCATAAGCAACTGAATGAAGTTCTAAAAATCTTGTTTATACTGAAGTCAGCTGTAGCTCTCCCATATCTAATCAACGTGTATCTTGCAGAGCAGCTAAGCTGAAAAAGAGCTACAAAAGAATTGCATCCTTATTTCGGGTCTGCTGAAATCTGGCAGAGCTTACAGAGCTTATAAGCTGTGTCAGCTTATTTTGTTATGAACATATAATGCTCACTGAACCCCATGAGCTGCTGTGATAACAATCTCTGCCAGCTTGCTGAATGGATTCCTTTCAGTTGCTGCCTCTGAAGTTATGTGGCTAGAACAGAGCTTCTGCAGTATACCAGTGCACCAGGAACACCAGGTTTTAGCTACGGGAGCAAGAAAGCTGTCTGGAAAGATTAATGCGCTCAGAATTGATTATCAGACTGTAGGAGCAGAAGGTCATTGTGTCAAGGCTCCTGGCTACTGCAGGGAGAATGTACTACTGGCTAATCCTCTTATAAACACATGCACTTCCACGAGGAAGAATACCTCTAATGATTTAAATCCAATTTTTATATAATCAGTGCACTGTTTATTACAGTGAGGTCATTATGGCACTACAGTCTTAACTGAGCTAGATGACAGAAGAGGATGCAAGTCTTTCATCTGCAGTTAATAAATCTGGGGTCCCATGAAGGCTGTGTATGTCTTTCATAGAATCATAGAATAATTTAGGCTGGAAAAGACCTCTAAGATCATCCGAGTTCAACCATTAACCCAGCACTACCAAGTTCACCACTAAACCATGTCCCTAATATCAAATCTACACATCTTTTAAAAACTTCCAGGGATGGTGACTCCCCTACTTCCCTGGGCAGCCTGTTCCAATACTTGACAACCCCTTTGTTGAAGATCTCAGGACCCAGCACCAAACTTTGTACTGTAAGTATTTCCTGCAATTAGTGTTAAATGAGCATGACTAGATAGATTACTAATTTTCTGGACTATCACCAAGGAGTAGTGACATGATTTTTCCCTTAGGAGTTACTAAGAGTGAAACAATCATTGCTCAGATTAAATCTGAGAATATCTAATCAAGAGACCTAAGTGGTTAAAAACCAGAAAATATGACTTTTCTTTGGATTTTATTATTAAGAAACTTAATAAGAAACAGTTATTTGTATGTACCAGCATACACCTTCCTGTCCAATTTAGCACTGTAAGTCATTTTTCCATAACACGCACTTGAAACAGCCTCCATCCCTGAGCACAGGTTACGTGAGCAAATACTGCCATCTAGGCAGGCTTTTGGGAGCAGCACCTGATTTAGAACACCGTCCATCTTTGCCAGGGAAAAATACTCTATTACCCAAAACACAGGAGAAAGGAACAACTTCTTATACTATCAAAACTGATACAACACCAGTCACCAAAAGTACAAAACCTGCCCCTCAACCAGATTGTAGCAGTCCACATTAAGAGCAAATATTTTCTACATGTTTATTAAGAAATATGTTATTCCATATTTCCATACAGGCAACTTGAACTTAAGCTTTGCCCTAAATTAGAAATCACTTTTATCTATGAAAACTGTAAATACAAAGTACATTGTATTAAGGCTATTAATTACCAAAGTACATTTTACTAAGGCAGTAACTGCATCTATTTTATATGCTTTGAAATACAGTAACAGTACATTTTTAGGAGACAGTTACTAAAATATCTTTTGATGTTCTACAAAGACAGAAATAACTTTTAAAACCATTTTTCTTCATATGACCAAAATAGCTTCCATTCAGTGCAAAAAAATATAAAATATGTAACACATCTATCTTATTTCAAACAATAAACAAGTTCTATACATGGCATTTACAGGAGACTTAAAAGATTTGACAACAATCTCATTTTGATTGTACACATTAAGAACTACCTTCATTATCAGTTGTGGGATTATTTAGGGAATGCACAAACTATGAATGCAGAATCTTACACAAAATGGTAGGACCTGAAAAGATAACAATTTAGCACTTTCATAGATCCACTGATATTCACACTGAAGTTATCCTCCTCAGCTTCCTCCCTGGTGTGTTCCAGCTGTCACTTTGAGGATTGCCCTGAGCAGGTTTGTGTACAAAGGTATTCTTCTTTCTCTCGGAAAGACGCCCCTGAATAATCGCAGAAATGTGATTGGCTACTGGCATCCATCTCCTCAACCCTGCCACTCCTTCCCCCACATGATAAGAAGCAATGCAGCATGACACTGATTTGTGCAGAGAAAAGCAGGCAAAAAGATGAGGAACTGCTTTTTGCACAACTGCTTAGCAGCAGACACATTCCGTTTCTAGAGGGAAGGGTATCGCAGCAAAGATGTACCAATTAAGCCTCTCACTCACAGCAACAAAGCAAAAACATCTCTCCTCCCTTCTCAAGAAAAATGGACTTCCTCTTGCAGAAAGGGAAATCAGTATTAGGGACTATTTTGCATGAAGCCACTCAAGTGAAACACTAATGCCACCAATTAAAGCAGGTCTCCATCACACAAACTGGTCTGGCTGTCTACGGTTTATTTTGTTGAAAATACAGTCACATTCAAATAACTTCTTTGGGTTTTTCCAAAACAATAGCAAAACTAAGACAACACGAGCATAATATGTTTTATTGAATAAAATTCTGCTTCTAATATTTACACAGTGAGGTCTAGATGTAACTTAGTGAAGCATGGCAATGTGCAATATTCATACAACATCTGGAATATCTTTAAATACATCTGAAACTACTTACTGTAACAATCACCTGCCCATCACTGATTTCATAATTAAGGAAAATTTGAACTTGCTGAAGAATAGCCAAGATGAATATTAAGGATAGCTGAGTTAAAAGAAAAGTCTGCTATGTAAATTCCAAACCCAAAAGATCTGATTAAAGTGTCAAGAGTTTTGAAGGCAGCTTCTGTTTTTCCCTGTTTTTCTTCTCCTCTCTGCAGAAAAAAATGACAAAATAAATTACAAATTGGAAGACAAACTAATATCTGCACATTAAACAGACAGCACACTCCAGTGTAATCTTATTTCTTAAATTCCTAATGTCTTAACTTCAAGCTACATGAACTAAAACAAATTACTATCAATTACTTACTCATTTTGTAATAAATACATTATTACATCTTTAAAGCTGCCAGGGTAGACCCACAGAAAATAAAAATGCTGCAAATGATACCTACAGTCAACGCACCACTAATTACTGCCATTTACACAAAAAAATTTATGATGAACTATCTTCCCTCCTACTGTAGAATGTTAAGCAAATGTTTTGGTTTTTTTTCTACCAGATACACTATCATTCTACTATTACAGAGAAGAGGGGTCTTGTAGAGAAACTACAGTCAATACCTTTCCTCTTTACAGTGATTTTTTTAAAGATAATTTCATTATTGATCTTGCATGAATTCTCAGCAAGGTCTGAATGCAAGTGTAGACTTGCAGCAGCTGTACTAACAGTCTAACTCATAGCTCTAGTAGAGTGGTATCTTATATGTGGACTGCTCACTGCTTGTAAATAAGACATGATTCACTGGCCACTTGCATAATCTTTATCATCCAGCAGGAGAAGATTATAAACCAGGAATGCTGTGTCCTACTCAAGCCTCTGGAGATGTTCTAGTGGGTTACAGTCAGCACATTATTAAGCAGGCAGTCTAGCATGACACATTTGTGATTTATGTATTGAAAAAACTAGTTGTTAGTCTCAGGTTAAAAAGATCTTGTACATTCTCTCATATCTTACTTATCAAACAGGGAGAGGAATTACAGTTTTCCTATGCTCAAGTTAACCTGTATGAAGCCCTGCCAAATAGCCAGGAGTGCAAGGAAGACACAGTTACTAACTAAAGTACCTACCAGGTCCCTTCTTGTTTCCCAGCACAACCAATTTCAAATGCATGCTTGGAAAGAAAAATAAATTTAAATCAACCCCTTAAGATCCCCTAACATCACCTAAGCTTTAAGCACCAAGATTAAACCTCCCATAAAATAGTTCCACAATGAAGTTCAGTGTGATAAATTTGCATTTTAGAGACTAAGTTTGTAACAGTAACAATGGCTCTCCATAAACACACACACTCTCATGAAGGTAAACTGTAACCTAGCAAGGAACAGGTTTAAAATTCAGAATTTGACAAGAAAACAAAATATGCAAATGTGGTAGTAAAAACTGCAAAAGATAACAGAAAAGCACTTAACTATCTCTCATTTCTATGCTACAGTCAGTCCTCAATATATTTGTGAACAAGAGTATATTTTATAAAATTCGTCACTATTTTCTTTGGTTTCATGGCTGTCTTTCATTTCTTCTTTCAGGGGTTTTTTCCCCCTACCAAAAGAAACAGCCAGACACTGTTCCATTTACCCAGGAAATGTATATACATCCCAATCTCACTGCTTTTTTTATCTTTGTCTGTTTTCCAACTACAGAGTTATCTGGAACACACCTGCCTACCTGGAAGCTATTTCTCTTATAGCTAACATACCTACAAATTTTAATAACTGAGAAGGTGCTGAAAGATTGAGACTTCGCTCTTGCCTGTCTCATTGGTGAGGTATACAGGACACATTAGCAAGTGCTGTCTTTGAGCAGGAAATCCATCTGTACTGCCAATCTCAAGATAAGCAACCACCCGTGTGTGAGACGTTGTCAACACAGGTTGAATAAAACTAAATGTACATTAAGATAATAATGCTAACTTTAGAAATTATTAACCGCAGCATCCTGGTTTTTTTTACTCTTCCAGTTCTCTCTCCTCTGTCCCACTGAGGGGAAATGAGAGTGGCTGTGTGGGGCTGAGTTGCCAGCTGGGGCTAAAACCACGACACCAGCTTGACCATTTCTGTAACTCAAAAGCCAACCCTACACCTCTCTTCGCCACAGGGAACTCCCACCTCCTCTGTCTCTCCAGCATTGGGACAAGAAGGGGCCTAATGTCTCTAATATCCAGAAGGACTGACTGTGCTCAAATCCACACTAACTGTAAAACCATTTCTTAGAACTACACGTGAGATGACTTGGAACACATAACCTCATCACTCCATACCAATGGCAAGTAATAAATGTTACAATGAGTACAAAAAGAAGCAAATGTAAAGCAATCCTTCCATTTCTCAGAAAAGTAAGTGGGCTACCTTACAGGCCAACTCTGTGGAGTTGACAGCAGAATGGAGATCTATTGCAACTGCACTGTCAGGTATGTTAGACCAATATGTAGCACACAGAAAAATAAGGGAATACTGCCCCAAAATGTGCCTTACAAGGCACATTAATGTTCTCTCATAGAAAAACACAGAAAAACTTTGAGCAGCTCATTCTGACACAAATATCTAGTCACACCAACCAAAAGATGTGGTGCTATGGGCCCGAACATCTGGATGCTTTGTTAGACAAAGCAGAAAGCAGAGTTTTTTGTGTCTTGACACTGTTTTTCAGACAGCCCCTAATAAACCTGCTCCTTGATATGCTAAATCCACATTTTCAGCTGACCAATAACCTCCTCTGATTTTTGTGTGTGGTCCAGCCCACAAGAGAAATATAAGTATAAATGCAGATGACTTTTCCATGTTTTAAACCAGGTTTAGTGTGGCCTTCCAGTGTGGAAACCGGATTGTGTGCAAATTCGATGCAGTCTCAGAACCCATTTTTTCAGCTCATACCTCCCTCACTTTATCATCCTCTATAGGAACAGAGGGTTAACTAAGTCTCTGAACCACCAAATGTCCTCAATTTGTCTCCCTTTTCTTACGGAGGTAACAATATTTGGTCCTTTGGTTTCCTTTGAAAAGTAAGAGATCAGAAGCTACCTAGCATGACCCAGTAATTCGCCTCAAGGAACAGATCCAACCAAGCCATTCTCTTTAGGAAAGATTCCCTGAATTTGTTACAGAGGTGCCAAAGAAAAAAAGAAAATAAGTCTTTAATGCGTTTACTTCAACCCAGATAAAAGGCAAGGACAACTGTAATAAAAAAGAGAGCACTGACTACATATTCTACAAAAAACAGAACAGGTCAGAAAACAGCTTTAGTTTTAATTCCAAGGAAATGAGGTGCATTAAGAACCGCATCACCAGCCAGTCAAGGGAGGGGATTGTCCCACTCTGCCTGGACTGGTGAGGCCTCACCTCAAGTGCTGGGGGCAGTTTTGGGTGCCACAATGTATGAAAACTATTGGAGAGTGCCCAAAGGAGGGCAATGAGGATGGTGAAGGGCCTTGAGGGGAAGCCGTGTGAGGAGCGGCTGAGAGCACTTGGTCTGTTCATCCTGGGGGAGACTGAGGGGAGACCTTAGTGCAGTTATAGCTTCCTTGTGAGGGGAAGAGAAGGGGCAGGCACTGATCTCTTCACTCTCATGAGAAGGCAGGACTCAAGAAAACAGCATGAAGCTGAGTCAGGGGAGGTTTAGGTTGGATATCAGGGAAAGATTTTTCACACAGAGGGTGGTTGGGCTCTGGAACCGGCTCCTTAGAGAAGTGATCACTGCACCAAGCCTGACAGAGTTCAAGACGCGTTTGGACAACACTCTCAGGCATATGATGCGATCCTTGGGTTGTCTTCCACAAGGCCAGGAGTTGGACTCAGCGATCCTGATGTCTCCCTTCCAATTCAGCATACTCTGGGATTCTATGAAATTATCAAGTATGCCAGTAACAAGAGATTTTTGAGCAAAGTAGAACTACATTATTTTAGGAGACACTGCCTCACTGGTAGCAATCCAGTTTCTCATGAAGGCACTCCACTATCAGGTATTGAGAGAAACAAACAGAGTGGAATGCCAAAGAAGCAACTATGAATATAAAGGTAATTAACATTACGGTATTGGCAATCTTCAATCCATGGCTCTAAAATAAATTCACAGTTCAACATAGAGGTAAAACAGACAGAAGATGGCACCCCTAATATAGGGCCTACCTTGGCCCTCCTGTCTTCAGTGTCAACAGCTAAAAATCCCCTGCCAGCCCATTACAGACTCTCCTAATTCCAAAGGAAAACAGGCCTGTTGTTTCCTTCTTTCCTTTTTATTTCCCATGGTCAAGATCTGTCAAGACTGTACCTCAAAAACTAGGTTACTTTGTTCAATTAAAGGAAGCAGAGAACACATTGTGTTAACATATTTTCTAAACTGTTAAACTTTGATCACTAAACACCAGAAGTTCTCCCACAGCCACGCACAATCCTAAATCCTGGCCAGCCACCCCACAGTCAAATGCTACTTAGTATAAGATTATAATGAAACAAAAGAGGTTACAGACTGTGAAAAACAGTCATAGAGATATATATTGCTTCACAGTCTTGGTACTTTGCAAACAGCAATCTTGAAGCATGATCACATTACACTGAAGACCATAAAGAAAAATTATTTTTAGAATTAATATTGAATATTAGTACTTCAGCAGAACTGTAAGATGCTACAGATGCTTCACGTATTTTTAATTATTTGTGTATGTTTACAATACAGAGCAAATATTCAGGGTAAATTGGGTGTTATTAGTACCTTTCAGGATTACAGGCCACCCTGAGGAGTGAAAAATTATAAAATTTAACACTGTGGTTTGCCTATGAAGTAACTCTTGAATATTCTGATAGAGATGAAAATATATTCTCTGCGTGAGTACTCCTTTCAGCTTTCACTTTATACTCTTTACACTTCTCAGGATTTAAGACATTTAATTTTCAGATTGATTAAGAAAGGTAACTAATTTTAAACACTGACTTCAATGGCAGTACTCAAAAATATTCAGATGCCTTTGAGACTGAAGGCCCAAAGCCATAAGAGGCAATTCTTACTATAAATAACTAAATAAACTAAATTAGTTGCAAATAAACTAAGTAAACCAAATAAATGAGTAGTACTATAGCTCCAAACCTTACAGTCATCCTGTCAGAATCCCTACAGGTAATGTCAGTATAAGATGCTTTTTCTCACCTGTACCACTGCTCAGTAGTTAATCATTTTTCTAAGAGCATCATAGCATTTCCATTTGTCTGGGATGTAGAAAGGCTCAAAGATGTGAGGGAAGGGAGTGTCATAGCCACATACTCTTGAAATAGGAGCTTCTAAATTCAAAAAGCATTCCTCCTGTTAACAGAAATACAGAATAAATGTTAGTGAGGACATTATTTTCAGGAGTCATGCATCACAAATTGAGGTCAAATGAACTTTACCAGACTGACAGTCCTGGAAACCCAAAACTTCTATTTATATCACCGAATAAGTAGTCATAACCAGAACAGTGCTTTCTTTTGTCCAAAGGTCCTTATTAAAATAACAACTCGTATTAATGTTATTTTCATTCTCTACATGTGTGCTGCATTAAATCAGCAGGTTAGGCAGGTTATATTTAGTACATCTGCTATACATCCAGACAATTGCTGCCAAGGAACAAATATTTTAGGAACAAAGGAGTAAGAGTCTTTTTCCTATACCACTTTTAAACATACAGAAAAATTTTATCATCCAAGAGTGCATATGATTTGTTGGATACAGGAACATAATATTTAAACTTCTTTGAACTCTTAGATTATTCAGGCTCTGTCTAAGCATTAAGCAGTTATGAAAATTAAGTGGATTTACATATCTCCAACCTTTGAGCCAAATCCATGCTCTACTCAAAACCCCTCAACTTGTGTTCTACTTGGAGATCAGATTTGATAATGACTGTGAGAGTTTCATTACTTGACCTGGAATAGCACAAAATATTACAAATACCACATTAATTTGAAAGTAACCTGTAAATATGTAACATTACCAGCCTTAATAACCAAATAAATAGTGGGGTTTCAATCTCCTTACTCTCAAGTACCAGAATGATGGCATGGACCACAAAAATCTGCAAGCAGTAGATGTAGAAATAATAGCCAGACCAAACTGATGTTGATGCTAATTATCTTACCCTTTCTCCACATATTTTTAGTATAGGTATTTGCTTTCCAAAGCAGACAAATGAAGTGATAAAACATGTCTCCTCCTGGTCTGTCCTTTACGGAGTGCAGCAACTGAGACATCCTGGCCAACTTCCTCTGTACTTGGCTCAGCAAAATGGAAGATGAAGTATTATCTACCGGTCCTTTACTGCCAGGGCCACGAGGAAAATAGTTAAGAAGCTATGCTTTTCTACAAAGGAAGGCTAAGTATTTTCTCAGACTGATGAACTGTTTTGAATGCACGTTGCCTTGCAGTCCATGTCAGCCTAACTCTACTTACTGTGCTTTCTACACATCACAATATTTGGCAGTATAGAAGGTACTGGTAACACACTGAGATAGCAACCTTTCACTCCAGCACTGTGAAGCGTTTTTTTCTGGACAATGAATGGAAGTAAAAAGTCCAAGAAGTTGTGTGATTGCACATAGTATCAATTACACTTAATATTGAATTAATTCACCTAGAAAACTTCACAGTCTGAGTAGGTCTGAGGTAAAATATATGTGCAAACAATTTTGAGATCCATTTCCAGGCACTCTTTTCAGGGTAAAGCAAAAGCTTCACATTAGTACAAAATCCTGAGAAGCAGAGTGTAATATATCCTTTATATGTACACGAGGTAGATCACGATGTCCTACTCCAACCTGCTGGCAAGGGTAATTTTGATACTGAACAGACCTTGATTCCCATGCTGTAACTGACCAGTAAGACAAGGCAATACTTTTTGGACCATCCCAAAACTGACTGCCCAATCCACCTGTCAGGCTGCATTACACCAAAACAAGTAAGTATATTCTAGACCCACAGCCTCCCAGTCCTGCACTGCTGTTTTCAAGTACCCAACACAGACCACTATCTAGGAGACAGACCATTTAAACAAACTGATCTCTTTCAAGGAAAGACCTTAGAAAAAAAACTCTAAAGTTAAATGGTTTTAGAAGAAAAGTAGTAGGCATGGGATTTCTGATTCAGTGTAAAGTGTTTTAGACTCAGTTTTGAAAATTGGTATGAAAAAGTCATACTCATTTAGCAGGATATCCATGTCTTCTAAAACTCAATTAAAGTAAAAAATTATTGTTTTGTTAGAAAAATAAGTGTTTACAAAAGCAACAGATAAAGTTATTAGCTCAATATATCTAAATTTTTCTTAATGTAAAAAAATCGAACAAAACATTAAATTGCTGCTCTTCTTGCACTGCTTCCTAACTGCAGAGGCCAAATTCTGGCCTCAGTTATTCAATAGGACCTTTGCCAATTTTCCTTCATTTGCCTGATTTTCAGTTAAAGCTTCCTGGAAAATACATTATTATATTAGTATATAAAGGCATTATAATTGATCACATAATTCTATCTTAACATGTGATGCTTAATACACACTTACTAAAACTTTTCAAAACAACTTAAGAGCACAGGTCCCAGTAAAAATCTGTCCCGAAATTCACAGCAATCAGTCAAATGCATCACACACACAACACTTTAAAACAATCACATGCCTTGATTTTCAGAATAGGAGCTAAAACCAAGGACTTGCTGGATGTTGAATAATTGCATGAGAAATGGATCCCCCAGTACTTGGTACAGTCAATCTATTTTCCCAGATTACAATATCCTAGTATGCTAATACAGAAAACTTTACCCAAGTTCATTTTACCTTTATTTAGAAGTATATTTTGCTTTTATCAGAGATTCAGGTGCTCATTGCTAAAAAAGGGTTCTGAGTGAAAAACTCTTAAAAATGTTCAAGTGAGAACTGCAGACATTTATAGAGATATACAGTTGTACAAAAAGGATAAAATAAGAAAACAAGTCCATTATTGGGCATTACTGAAAGAAAACATTACTCATCTGTCTGCAATGTATGGAAAAATAAAGCAATCTCATCTGCCATTTGGAGGAAATGCTTTTAGGCATCTGGATGAGAAGAAAATGGTTAAAAGAGTTTTTTGCTCCAGCCTGTCCTTCCTCTGAAGGGAATCTCTACAATTCCACAGTCATAGCAAACAAAACTTCAAATGCAAACACTTTGGTAAGTAAGTACAGGTAAATGAGACTATTTAATGCATAGCTAGAAAATCAGACAAATTCAAACTCAATCAGAGTTTTATAAAAGATTCCCCCTTTTATAACCTTTCTTTACTTCCATATTTTTGGATCTATTTAATTTTCCCCCTCTAGCTGGCATCGATTAAAATCAGTAAACGGGATTTTTTTTTTTAAAGTTTTCATTTCTACTGATGTGTAGAATACTTCCTAAGTGAGAAAGCCTTCCTTTAAAAATAAATTCTTTCTGCAACATTTTATGTCCTCGGGGTCTCTCCCACACTATTCTTATTTTGCAACACTTCAAGTACCCCAAAATATTAACAGCTACTAGACTGTCATATGACTACTATATGAGACCACTGAGTTTATGACTCCTTTTCCCGTACAGGAATTTACTTTCTGAAGGATTATAAACAAAAAGTCTATGTTAAACACTAATATAAATACGAAGAGTTGGATAAAACTTTTGATATTTATTTTGGCATTATAGCTATTATAATAAAAAGAAGACTAAACATAAAGTCCATTACACAAGACAAACCATAGAAACATTCTTCATGCAAGTGTACACATTTTTTTCTGACAATAACTACAAAATTTAGACTCAGGAATTCATGTGACAGGTTGCAAAAGTTTAATTAAATTGTGGTCAGTTCTGCCGACTAGAACTCCGAATTCTGCCATCTCATTTACAGATTATAAAATTTTAAACACCACATATATAATTGAAGAACTTTCAGAATATATAATTGAAGAACTTTCAAAATAGGAGAAAACCTTTTGCATCAGAGTTTCACTTTCTGTTCTGTGTTTTTATTCAGATTTATTTATGCTGTTGCCATAAACTAAAGTGTGGGGTTTAAACAGTTAAGAAAACTTATTTCAGATCACTTTGTTGAAGATTGTTACATGTATATTATCTATTATTTCCCCACGTGGATTTTCAATTGTAAATTACCTACTATTGTAAAAACAAGATGAAACCTACTATAGGTTAATAATGAATATGACAATCTCATTTACAATAAAATCTATTTTTTAACTCATAGCTTAGATAGATTTTCAAAAGAAGCTTTCCAAAGAGGTTGTCAATCAAGCCCCATTTTAGAAAAGGTAGATTTCACGCAATAAAGCTGCCACTAAATAGAGATTAAAGGTCTCTTTCTTTGGTTTCTGCTTAAAAATAATGACTAATTTGAAAAATTTACTTTCAACAACAGAAAAGTCAAGCATCTGCAGTTTTCCTATGATTCTCAATTGTAGTACAGTACTTTCCTTTACAGCTGCAAGCACCAAATGCTACACATTTTAAACAGTATTTGCTTTGACAACATATATATGTCACATTCCTATGAACAGTCACTTCTGTGCGCTACGTAAGTACTATACAATACACCCACAAGATATTTTCAAGTTGAGATACGTGTAAAGAGATATCTGTATATTCCTTCTTTAGAAGAACTTTTTTTTTCCAAAAGCTTCTCGTCTTAAAATATTTTTATAAATTTTTTCCTGATAGCTACAACAGTGACACAATTTTTCCTCAGAGAACTCTGCAGTTATATGTTGTAAAGTTTTAACTCCCATCAAAGATTTTTCTCCTTTTCAAATCACTTTAAGACTATCTATTTATAACTTAGCACAGATTAGTAATGATCCATTTTATTTGTTACCAGTTCTTTGAATTTATGTAATTAATATCTTGTCAAATACAGAAAAATAGTTCACTGCTAAAATTATTTATCTTACAATTGCCAAAAGAGATAATATTTTTACTTACAAAATACTTTAGTAATTATAAAATAGAGAAGAATTTAGGGGGGGAAAAAGTCTGTTCTGTGTAATTCATTGCCTTGTTACCATTAAAAAGCAATTAATTGCAAATATTGTCTTTACAATAATAAATCACATAAAACAGTATTTACAGAGTAAGTCAAATTTACTATATAAAAGATAAAGTATTATAACACAAAATGAACAATTCATACACAGGCTTGAAGATCGCCTTCGAATTTCATTTCAGCCAGTCTCAAAAATGAATAGAACAATTTTTAATAACCCAATACATGACTGGTATGGTCTGCTAAATTTTCCTTATCAAGTTAACAACAGAACCACTCCAACAGGCATTCACAGCAAGAGTATTAACTTGAAGCTGTTGGAAATAGAGCCTTGGTCAGTGGCTTAGTTGTCTTGATGGCAGAACTGCACAAAGAAATCAGCACAGTATTCCCAAGGTATTTACAATACAAAACAAAAAAAAACCCCACAAACCAAACAAACCCAAAACTTTATTTATGATAAATAGATTATCTTTTCAACAAGGAGGAAAATCAATAAAACCTATCCTATGTTTTATGCAAAAAGACAAAGACTTTGTATAAAAATTTTACACCATTTAAATTGCCTCTGGTAGAATCTAGGAAATATATTCAGTTCAGAAGAACACATAGACAGGAATTAAGTTCTTCCCAGTAAATGTGTAATTTGCATTGTTTGGAGTATGAGCAGCCAGCACAATTCTTCTCCACAAAATAAATGGCACAGGACAGATACACTCAACAGGATGTAGCATGACTTTCAGGTTATGGAATATGCTACTTTAAGTAAACAAAAAAAAATGTCTTTTGGCAAGTCAGGTTTTTGATAATTAATTGCAATCCACTAGATGACCACTTCCCACTTTTATGCTACACATACTAGAAATACTACTTTCTCCTAGGCAATTATTGCTACCCCATAGCTGCAACAACCTAAGGTCTTTCCTAAATTGCATATGCTCTATGTTAGAAGTTGTTCCTCTGTATAGCAGCAAACCAACTTACAGCAAATTCACTACAAATTATGTTATTCTCTAGGATATTCAAAGTTTCCTGTGCGCTTTCTTAAGTGGCAATTACAAATATTTGCACCGGGACCCACATATTTTCTAAAACCATGCCCAAAGCCCCAGGGCTAGAATGATTTCCCAGGCTCATGACTATCTGAACTTGCTTTATTTAGCTGCTTGGCATTACTAACTCATCTGTTCAGTAAATGATCCTGCAAACTGCTACATGTACGATAACATGGCTGAATAATCCAAGGGAAATCAATGGAGCCAAAGTGCCTGCACAAAATTATTCTTACGTGAAAATGTTTGCAGATCACAGGTCATTTTTCTGCATGAATGAGCAGTTGTTCTGCACAACAAACATTTGCTAAGCTTTTCAGTAAAGATTAACCTACTTCTAATTACTTCCTACCTTTTAATAACAAAGCCAGAAATATGCTACCAATATAATCAGGCTTTATACTTTTTGATCATCATTTATCACCTACCATTCTAATTACTTATTTAAGTATTTTGTAAAAACATCTTCTGGTTAAGCTCAGCATGATGAAAGTGACTGGAAGGATTTGCTGCTAAGAGTTTTAATAGCCAGTGAGTGGTGTTTTTATTTTTACAGCTGTTGAGGCAGCTGAGCGATTCTTGCAAAGACAGCCTTGTCCGTCTACATATCTGGCACAGTAAAATTCTCATAGAAGTACTTCCCTCAACACACACTAATGAACTTCAAAAGAAATGCAATTTCAGCTGCTGTTACTAAACAATTTAAACCAGCACATTTCCCCTTTTATATCAAAGCATTTGCATTTTGGGACAGCGCAGTGAGAATGATGCTGTCACTGTGACTGTCACCAAATCCTTCTCCAGGGCAAACCCACATCTTGGCCAGGCAGCCAGGGAGAGACAAGGACAAAGGAACTATCCTGTCCTCCCATGAAAAGGTTGGGGCTTACCTAATATCTTTCCAGAGATTTTTACAAGATCACCTTTGCAAAACAGGCTCAGAGTAGAGGGGATTATTAGATTACTCGACTCAAAGATATAAGGAATTTTAAAGCGTATTCTTTAAATTAAGCTGTCATTTTACTTATAAATTTTATTTTATCAGAAGCTGCTTGGTAGTTCAAGCCCTCAGGTAGAAGAATTCAAGTGAAAAGCTTCAAGTGGATAATAAATATTCTCTCATATAAAGGCAAAATTAATGGTTAAGAAAGCTGACTGGTGAGAATAGAGAGGTAATTTTTACAGAAAAAGTGTAAAAAGTCGGAGAAAAATGTAAGGAGGTTTTAATACAAAGGTTTACACAAAAAAATACTCAGAAACACTAAATTAATTATACTGGAGACTGAGCTTTAGGGTACAGGGTAACCTAAAAAGCATGAAATAATTATTTTACCAAATTTCTTACAGTAATTAGCTTTTCTTCTTTCCTACAGAGGTGCAATTTTTTATAGTTTTGATCATTCTACATTTCATAAATTACTATTCAAACAGGCTACATCGATACTCCAGTGCAATAAAAAATCGCTAACAAAACGAAAACAAGACCTCAAAGAAAAGAAGAAATTAATACTTCATTAATTTTTGCAGCTATATACAGTCAATGCAACTCTGTTACAAAAGACCAAGAAATGGGCTGCAAATGAAACACTTTTATTTTAAAATGTTTAATAAGACCATAAACAGTTAATATTACATCTCTTAATTTAAAAACTGGTCCAAAAATGAAGACGAAGAATAACATATTTCAGAGGCCAAAGAAATTTTGAGTTTCTTTTATGCCAGAACAAACAGTTCAAAATTATTGCCCTGATTTTGAAGAGTCAATGAAATGCATGTATATAAACAAATTCATGGGATCTGTGACATATCCAGCAATATTATACACAGAAACACAGACAACAGAATTAATTATTTTTACACAAGAGAGAAACATAACAGTAGATGTCAAATGTGTATTTTAGGAGTCTCACTGAAGTTTTAGGAGTCTCACTGAAGTTTTCATTGGATTAAGCCCAAGTATTTAACTTGGTCTATGTTTTAGAACCGGTCGTTTCGGTGATAACTGATAAATTTCATACTTAAAATGGTTACGTGAACTTTACTTTTACACTAAATCATTTACACAATTTTAATTTTCACTCTACTAATGGGCTTACTGCTTTAAAGTAAAAACTATAGATCTTTTACATAACCTAAACTATGTCTTCCACCGATGTTATCAATTGTACAGTGAAATTTCTTAATGAAGAAACAAAGTAGAATACCTACACAGCTGCCTTAGCGCCTGTCATAATTTTCTTCTTTTCAGTTTGTTAGCACTCAACATACAATTGCCATGAACGAAATGCAAAAATAATTCCAAAAAGAAAACTGCAATACAGTTCAAACTGAGATTTTCTTTTCCCCCTGTTTCTGCTAACATTACATTTAAAAAAATGTTTCCCTCATGTAAATACTTGAGAGAAGTTCTCAGTTTATTCACTAACTAAAATTTTTGCAGAACTCAATCCATCAGAACTCCACAGGACTAGATATCTCTAACAAATGGCATTCAATAGGATAACACATAAAATCACAATATCATAAATATAAAATAGAACTATAGTACAAATAGACATTAATTTACTATTTACAAGGATTAATTTTTTAAGCTAATTATTAAACAGCAATCCTGCTTTACATCTGCCCTGAAAAAAAAAAACCACCAGTATTATATTAAGGCAGGATTGTTTGAGAATTAGTGTTCCTTATGTCAGATTCTTTTTTTTAATATTTAGCACAATTCTTGAAGCACATTGGGCTTCTTGTTTCATCCAGTATCCAGTACTGTAACTGTACAGCAGCATAAACTCTAGCCTCTTGCAATCACAGAGACTGTGACACACGACATACAACAGGAAGCATAAAGGGAGAAACCAAAATGTCAAATTCTGTGAAAGTCTGAGTTTTTATTTAGGTCCATTTCCTTTGCTAGTGGCCAAACTCACCATTGCTTGAATCAGATTTCTTGTCACCTAAAGCCACTACTGATGTCAGAAGTCAGGGATTAGGTGCACTGACACTGATGTGCTCTTCCAGCTGGGCAACCACAAAAACAAAACACATTTTTAAACAACAATTATCCAGTCATGGAAATTCCTGTGCCCACCAGCCCATATATCTGATTTCCTCCTAATAAATGAGACCACCAGGCCATGCACAGCTAAAGTTGGGGTATTTTCCCCAAACTTCTGAGAAAGCGTAAGGACACAAAACTTGGCAAGGTCTCAGAGCTGAAGTCCTATCTCTGTCATCACAGAAGGCCACAGTTTCCATCACAAATTGATCATATTTAACTGTACTGTACTTTACTGTGGTGATAATGCTGTAATGTGGCTATTGGCTTTTTTTTATCTACACTCCTTCTCTATGACAGGTCATCTTGAAACCCTTTTTCTAATTTCAAGCTATTAATTTCAGATTCCTTCATTATAATTTTTTGCCAGTATTACTTTAGCAAACACTTTTCTGCTGGTTACCTTTGCTTATTTTCCAGTAAATTTATAAACAGGACTTACATTCCTTTAGACTTCCTTTTGACAGTGGGAAGAAGGCAGGCACCATTAAGCTATTTTCATAGAGCAGGCTCTCCACAGCCTCTGATGACCCAAGAAGCTCTTGACTCACATCATCTGGTTTCAACACTTTTTTTAAAAAACTAGTTCACCACACCACTGTCTTCTACAACAAAGTAAGTCCTTACTATTTCTACAGTAAGGGCCTCTCCAAAAACACCTCTCTCTTTATCCAGCTGCAGGACACACAACTGAGCCGAAGGTAACTGATACATCAGCTCTTCCTCTTTTGCCCAAGTAATCATTTATAAGCTTATGCTAAAAAAAAGTTAGCAGTTCCTAGCCATGTAGAAACCCTGCTTCTGAGACCCTCAGTATCAGGCAGGTTCATTATAGGATTCTAATTTTTACTATATCAATAATAGACTGACTTTGTGACTTAAAAATTTGGGGGTTTGTAACTAAGAAACTACAAGAGTGTTAAGATCTAACCAAGTCCTAAAAAATGCTACTCTTTACAACTCAGGAATATTTTTGAGAGCCCACCACACTACAATCCACACATCATATACCCTGCAGTTCTAGTACTGATGAGATTTTGTAAGGTCAGGATCTAATCTGTCAAATTAATCTGGCACAATCTACACTCATTGTTTAAAGCCCAGCAAATTCACTGACAAGTTTTGAAAACAACAGGCTGACAACATTTTTATCAGAGCACAATAACAGAAGAAAATTAGTACTTCATGCTTTTAGGAGGGAATTCATAACTAAGAAGAAAGAGAAATAGTATTCAGAAAAATCCAGCCAGTACATAAGTTATTATGGGGCTTTTTTCACTGCATTTGGTGAGACTTTTCACTTGTCAGATGGCAGAAACACAGTCAACCAACCCTGCTAACAACTGTAAGAATGAAACCTGCAGACACTGCTGACATGGGTTTAGATCACTAAAGATCCAGTTTAAGTGTTTGACATTGTACTTTTTCTTGATCAAGATAAGAAACATGCTCTCAAATGTCTTCTTTTGTGGTTGACTTAAAAAAAGTAATGAAATAAAGTTCACATGTAACATTATTTTCATGGTTTTTATCTTATATGAATTCAGGGATACTCCAGAAATTACGGGGTTTGTTGGCTGCATAGTTTCCTATCCATTGTAAAATCAATATTTGAATGCTCTACAAAAATAGAGGTTTAAGCATCTTTCTCTGAACACTATATAATTTTTTAAGGCATTTCTACCTATTTTAGTGATCACCACAAATTATATAGAGAAGAAAAGCTTAGCTTGTAGTGGTTAATAAACAACTTCAGCCTAGAAGACCCAGTGACCAAAAAAATCAGTGGCTGAGATTTGCTGTAGCACAGTGACCACAGCATGCTGAAATTCAAGCTGCTGCTTTGCAGTTTTCTTATTGAATACAATGGTTTCCTTTATCCAAACATCTTTTGAAAGTTTTCTTAATTATTTGATATAACTTTTCTAAATTATTACAGCTGTTTTCAAGACTTCTTTCTTTCTGATTTCTCCCCAACTAAAGAATCACTTAGGGGTAAAACAGTCAGTCCCATGTAATTCATTGGTTTGTTACCATTAAAAATCAAGTAATGCTATTTATGTTCTTGAAAGGGAGACAATTTTAGGAGACAATCAACAGGATCTCTAGTTCTCAGGCACTGCTAAAAAGTTTCAAATCTCTCCATAGGGATATTTACTCTGAAATGAAATGCACCATCCTTTGAAGATGTTAATCCTTATTGACTATAAAGGAGGCCTGTACTGCATAGATTAGAGATGCAACTTTTAGATCACTCCCAACTGAGTAATTATGAAATAAAACTCAAATCCATGCCACCTCATTGCAGTGGCTGTTTTTACACAGGTAGTTGCAGAGATGAGACAAATATTCACAATTCAATGGAATTCTTGCAGAAGCTAGACCACTAAAAAATCTGTAGTACCCAGTAAGAGTGTCCATCAATAACAGTGAAAGAGACAATGATACTTGAAAAATCCATCCGTGTTTCCCTCTCTTTTCAGTCCTTATCCACTGCCAAAGGTGGTAAAATCTCTATGCACATAAAATACAGGATAATATATATTGTCATTACACAGATGGTGAAAGGCTTTCAGATCTTTCAAGTTTCTCAGCTACCTGGAATTCAAAGTTGGTATAGTATCCAGCTTTAGAGGTGAATGAAGATTGCAGGTAATCAAACATATAAATGGAAAAAAATGTTATTCAGTAGGTGACCTCTGAAGTTGCTCCTATAATTTGGGTAAACTCACTGGCTTCTCAAAACTTCCAAATCCAGATATAGTGTTACATACAGTATTTAGACCAAATGTCTCCCTCCAGTAGCTCAAAACTCCACATGAAAATGGGCTAAGTTCAGATCTTCCTACACAAAGTTAAATCAGAACTTCTATCCTTAAAGAACAGTAAAAGTTTCTTTATAACATGTGCCAAGATGGTAACATCCACATTTATTCACATAATCCCATCATGCTTACTTACATAAGAAATCCTTTTCTTAGTATTCTGAATATAGACAGTGATGAAATACACAATAATTAGAGCATTTTGCCTCAGAGGAAAGAAGATTTCTCAATTTTGGTTTAACCACGTAGGATTCCTCTCAAAGAAAAGTTGTTAAAATTGTCTTGGTAATGCAACAGTGATGATCTAATTTGATTTCTGAGTAACACTGGGTTGCCTCCTCTGTATTACTTACCAGGTTCCTTGCACATCTGAAACATTCTCAATACATTTTGGAGATAAACTGCTTACCTGAGGCATTCTGAATAAATGGGGACAATTTTCTGACATATAGCAATATATGGTGTTATAACTTGTATTTCAGAGACGTTTTGTCTCCTTTCACTTCTGCCCTTTGGGACTGAATAGAGCATAAGTATATGAATATATTTATTAGCATATAATCACATTAATCCCATCAATATCAATATATATTGTGGTTGACTCAGATATATGCATATGCAGACTTGAACTTGACACCTAAAATACACAAAAGAATATTCAATGTTAGCTTTTTATAAGCAGTATTTCTTATTCTCAGCCAAACAGTATTCTTAATGTAAGGTGGTAGCCAGGCCATCAAAAATCTGATGTTTGGAACCTAATCCCCAAGTAAGGTAGCTGCAGCTATTCTACAACAAGCAAATAAAAAATAAACAAACAAAGTCTAATTTTTTAAGTACTCACATGAATAATAAATAGCCACAGAGAGGGGTAAAATTGGAAAGAGGGGCATTCTCTTTGCGGCACCCCGAAAGTCACAGTGCCACTGAGCAGCAAAAAAAGAAGCAAAAAAAAAAAAAAAGTATGGCACTTCTGCCCACGGCCATGGTGCTCATCTCAGGGATGGCAGCTCTGACCTCCCGTGCCTCCTCACATGAGCATTTTATCCAACAGATGCGAACACAAAACAGTCCAGGGAAGAAACTCAAACTTTCAACCAAGAACACCAAGTTTGTCAGAAATTCCACCTGGAAAGATAGAACTACTACTCCCTGAAAAACCTCCTGCTAAAACTGGCAAAAAGATTTGACATTGGCATTTTCTGACAGTGCATTATTTTGCCTAAAAAAACATGATCAGTCTTAAAATAGAGGCACTTTATATCTTTTTTTTCTAAAGAATGAAAATGTTGCATGTAATTAGCTTCCTGCTTGATTGAAACAATAGATTGGCAGGGACTAAATATTAGCAGCCCAAGTGGAATTGGTTATTCCTCTTCCAGGTCCTCAGCAACTTTCATCTGTCTTCTTCTTCTCCTACCATTAATGTCTTGGATCGAGCCATGACTTGCAGACATATTCAAATGTAAGAGTCTGAACATCTTTTACAGTTCATCTTGAAGAAAAATGTTGAAACTATGTTAGGCAAAGCGACAGATACATCATATTTCTACTTGAATATTTCATAAATGAATTCCAATGCTTGTTTCTCTGGAATAACACCAGTCAATGCTAGCCACCCAAGGGGCCTTCCAGGATTTAATTACCGAAACTTGGGCCTGCAGATAACTTTTTTTCTGTGGCAATACTGAACAGTATAAGTTTGACTGTATTTAGAGCAGCAGCCAATCTTAAAATACAATTCATCCATCTCAGCTGTCCAACAAAAGCATGGAGCTTTCACATTATAATGCAGGATTTAAGGAGTGGGGTTTTCTGCCTTCTTTTTTTCCCCTTCAAGTTTTTGCAGGAACACCACGTGAGTTGTCTTTGGCCTCATCAACTGTTTCTTGTATGCTTTTTGGATATCACTGTTACCAGTATTTCTGCCTTCTTGATGGAACATCTTAGGTCTGAGGTTTCATGATTCAGAGCAGTTGTATCATAAAAATTGTATGTTAAAACAATTCATTTACACATATGTTTATACTGCTCCAAAGATTTTGTACACTGAGATCAGATTATAAAGCACATGGAACTAAACTTGTGTTTCAACTTCAGCTAACAGACTATTCACGTACAGTAAAGTGTTTTAAATTAAGATGCCTGCACTTAATTTTGAAGTTTGTGTATTTTTACAATTATATTATACTCTAATGAATTTTGCAATGAAGTAATTACATTATCTGGCAAAAATACAAATGTAGCCTCATTAAGTTTCTATTGTATTACTTTAAACTGGCTTTGATTATAGAACCTATGAACAGCTATAGAAAGAATAATTTTTCCTTTAGTCACAAGTTATAAAAAAGAATTAAAATGTGAAAAAGTTACATATACAGAGTTCCACATACCATAAAATAATTCTCATATTTTTAAGGTATGGAAAACTAATTTTTATCAATCAGTGGGGTTTTTAAATCAAAAGTTATGGGTTTTTTTCTGAAGGATGATTACTAATATGCTCAACATTCTTCTGATCTTCAGAATTAAATTTAATAATTTTTTTCAAAGTAATAAATTATAAACATATTAATTTAGCACAGCAAGAAATTATTTAAAATGACAGTTCTGTATTTAAGTTCTGAAAGTTATGTTCTATAATTCGATTTACTTTTCAAGCTATGAAATAGGCATGAGAATGGCTTTCAGATTTTAAAGCTGTAGTGCTACTACAAACCAGAGCACATGGAAGCAATTAACTCAGATTGCAATCATCCTATGCTGTGTTTACAGAAAATTAAGCTTTAAAAATACTTATTTCAAATTGTGATAATTTGCAAATATGCTTGGGGTATGCATCAAGAGAATTAGAGGTAATCTATTATATTTTAGCATCAAAGTATGCAAAGAAATTATTACTGTGGTATATTCCTGAGGTAATAAAAAACCCATACATTTGCTCTGGAATATATTTCATAATTGTTACTAATATTTATATAGATAAGCACACTAAATTCTTTCATTATTACTTCTACTAATCACCATTCTGAATTCTTTCTACAGTATAAACAAAATGACTGGCTCAGAATTTTCAAAAAAAATATAAAGTTGCATAGACATTAACGACTCCAGCCCTGTGAGTTGTGAAATGCTTTCCCATGCTTACTTAAAACTCTCAGATTTCAGTCAGAGCTGACAGCAATAAATAAAACAAAGGGTTAGGTCTGAATTTTTTGTGAAAGAAAGTAAAAAACATGCTGATGCACTTAACTCTCTAATTTTTACTTCTTTTACTCCTCAAACATGTTACAGCCCACTAAACTGCGGACTAAAAGCAAGAAGCATTTCATTTTTAAAACAGCTCCTCAGTTTGGTTTTTGTGCCCTCAGGCAGGGACCCCAGTTCAGCTCCCTAGGTATTCTGGCTGTACAGGAAGACAGGTATCCATGCCACCACATATTCACATTTCTGCAATATCTGGTCAAAAAGAGTATGAGTTAAAACAAGTGATTTTGCTTTATATTTATTGTAATTCAATTCACTCGAAGACAGCGACCAGTCTGCTTCAACCGCTGCTCTGGAAGCGGGCCCTGAGAAAAGCCATCCGTTCCACTCAATAAAATCAATTTTGTGGGCCCTCTTCCACTTTTATTTCTCAATTCAAGTGCCAAACACCTGCAAATTCTCCAGGCAGCTTCCAGACCCAAAACTTCCACTTCCCTCAGGACACATTTCAAGACATAAGTGCACCACTGCAGTGACTGGCAAAGCTCCTTAGGGTGGAGCCCCCACAGTGGAGGGGGCAACTCACAGAGGGAGCTGCTGAGCAGGCAGGGATGGCATAATGATCACTCTCCAACCTTGGGCAGTACAATTCAGTCCCTGAAGTCAAAAAGCAAGCACCAAATACCCAGGTTTGGCAGGTCTAAGATACCTAAAAGCAGATTTTGTTACTCAGAAGCCACTGAATAAATTTGTGTTACTGTACTACCCAGAGGAAAATGGCAGCAACCACAGCTGAGTATTACCTGAAAGAACTTCAAGATGCATTTGGAGAGTAAAGTATCTAATTTAAAACTGTTTTGTCAACAGAATGTCTGAAATCAGTCCAACAGATTGGGCAGTTTCTAACCTCAACTCACTGTTTTAGAGCCAGCGTCTGGTTTAAGCCAGTTGTCCGAAACCTCCTCACAGTTTGAGAGAGAAGAGAGGTCCCCCCCGGGACACGGGAGACCCCAGGCACTCCGCATGACCGAGACTTCTGCTTTGTGACTGCAGAGGGAGCTTATGGCACCAAAACTTCCCAGTCTTTTCACTTACCCTGGCCCAGGCAATTGTTCAGTCGAGAAACAATTAATTCAAAAATCAAGTACCCTTTTTATAAAAAGTTAACACCACTAAATACAAGTTATTTGAGCCATAAAGAACACACGAAACTGCATACAGAGCATACACAATTACCGTGAGCCCTGGTCATCCTGATGGTTGCCAACATAGTGAGGTGAACCCTCATTTTTCATACAGTGCAATAAATCATGCTGGTAGATGTCACCATAGAGCATGTCTAAATCAAAAGAGAGCCACTCGGGAATACCTAAAAACTATCCAGCTGAAGAACTGCAAAGAACCAGCAATACTAAAATCTCCCACATGCCAAAAAGTGCTACAGGATTAAAAGGAAAGTATAAAAATACTTTGTGTGGGGAAATGCTTAACAGCTTTTAACACTTTAACACACTTGCCTATCAGCATGGTTATCTGCCTGGGAGCATTTTTCATCTATTTGTCTTATATCAAAGACCAAATCTTTTCTCTGGCTCCAGGACTTCACTATTTTATGGCATCACTCAGTGCCTAGATGAAATAAGTGCATATATCTGGGATTAACGACTCTGGCCTTACTCAGTTTAAAACATGGATACCCATGTTTTGCAGCTGAAAATCCTAATTTTCAACTCTCTTGCTATAAATACTAAGCACTTCTGAGCTGAGAAAGAATTTTCTTTCCTTAATACTCAAGGGTGAAGACTTGCAAGAGAAAAATGAGTAATGGGTCGCTCACCATTTCCCAGCTACAGAAACGAAACCATCAGCAGTTTCAACCCGATCAAACGCTTTGCTCTGCTAAGTCTGAATCAGCTTTTCCAACCAACTGAGTAGTTAGAGGTTAAAGCACATGATAAAATCAAAACACCAACAGCATTTCAGAGCAAATTATCACAAACATTGGGATTTTCAGAAATTCAAATGCAGGAGATCATTCTTAAGTCTTCTGAACAGTAAATGTGCTCACTTGTAAAATCTGGCAAGCACATAGCAATGTGGATCTTATGAACCTGAGTAAGAAACTAAGAACATCCTTTAAAGTTTCAATTAAGTATGTTTTATTCTTCATCTTATTCTCATCCTCTATAAACTGTGTTTGCAGCAAAGAAAAAAAAAATTGAAAGTCCAGAAGAGTGTCAACATAATTACAACCACATGCAACAAATCTCCCTAACAAAATATTTGTGGAAAAGCCTGAGTGACACAGAAGAATATCTCTCAACAACAGAATATATTTTCCTGATATAGTCCTCTTGCATTTTTAAATACAATTTGTGAATATTTTTACGTATGTAATCCTCGCAGTCTGTACAATTACTAAAGATAGTAAATCAAGGGTAATGCCAGTTTTATATCAGAACTTCCATCACACTTAGTTATTTTGTTGTGCTTCACATGCTTGTGAATTAATGTCATCTGTCATTTTCAAGACTATCATCTGGATTGTGTATCCCCTCTGTTTTATGAACTCTGAACTTTGCACACACTCCTGAAATCCCCTGAACTCAGTCCTCCTTTTGGACTCTCTTCTGAACTTCAGTACTATTTCTTTCCAGTACTATTAGTGAGAGAATTAGAATAAGAGCAATTGCTTTGCACAGAAATTCAGATTTCTGTCACTGTTTCAGGATATTGGAAAACTTGGGCATTGAGCAAACACACCACACTGATAAAGCTCATGTTGTTAGTGTATTTCTTACTGATACTTTAAAATTTCAAGGAATTTCTGCTTCCTGTCACTTGGTAAAGTGTCATTTTGTCTATAGCACTACACTACACAAGTCAGACTTTTGACAGACCTATTTCAGCTTCTTGTGTTTTAATATCTGAGAGAATTATTATTTAAGTCATTCTAAAAACCTTTTAATCCTCACATTTCTCAGCTGCATTGTGGAAAACACAACTGCTTACTCTTTATGTATGTAGTAATGTTTAAAAGGGTACACTATCCCTTTCTTGAGAATAATTTAAGGTTGGGATTTGAAAATTTGGTTTGGTATCTTTTACAAACTTCACATTGAATATTTGCTATTATAGGGTGAAAGGCTGTTTTTATAGTCATCTTCAGAAAATGAAGTGTATCTTTAGCCTTTAATTCTTCCTTTTCCTGGACACCATTACAAGGCGCTCCTACAATCCGCTGAGCTTCAGGCATTTAAAACTGAAGCTTCTGGATACTTGGGAAACTCTATCTTGCTATATCATGCAGGATCTTTATTAAATATGCTATGGCAGCTTAAATAGTAATTTTCATTGGGTTATGGTACCATAAATACTTATTCACAGATTTTCCCTTACTGAGATTTGTGAGTCCTTATTTTATGGCAATCTAGAGGTATGCAGATATATTCAAAGGTATTTAAAGGGTAGCTGGTCCTTCTGCTTCACTTACATTTTATTAATAGGCTCACAGAGTCTACAAGGTTGGAAAAGACCTCTAAGATCGAGTCCAACCACTAAAGTAGCGTTACCAGGTCCCCCTCTACACCATGTCCCAATTTGCCACATCTACACATCTTTTAAATACCTCCAGGGATGGTCATTTCACCACTTTCCTGGACACCCTGTTCCAATGCTTGACAATCCTTCCATGAACAAATGTTTCCTAACATCCAACTTAAACCTTCCCTGGTGCAACTTGGGGTCATTTCCTCTTGTCCTACCTCTTATTACATGGGAGAAGGGACCAACCCTCACCTGGCTACAACCTCCTTACAGGTAGCTGCAGAGAGCAACAAGGTCTCAGAGAGCTCAGTGATCACTTCCATCAGTTCCCTCAATACCCTTGGGTGGATCCCGTCTGGACCCATAAACTTGTATGTGTCTAGATGGTGTAGGAGGTTGCTGACCATTTCCCTTGGATTATGGGATCTTCGTTCTGCTCCCTCTCCCTGTCTTCCAGCTCAGAGGGCTGGGTACACAGCTATTAGATATTGCCCTCAGTGTGAAATTCTCAATTGCCTCTGCATTTTAAACCTAATCTCCTCCACACCACATCTTCAGTGATAAGAACATTAATCTCAATTCTAAATGCATTCTTTATCTTATTAGAAATACTGAATTATCCTAAATAAATAACTGTTCCTTGAAATAGCACAATAGTCCTCCTTTACTTGGTAATGAATCATTTATCTGGAGATAAATTGTTTGATTCTGAATCGACAAGCCTGAGTGTCTTCAAGTGCTAATCACAAATACTTTATTAAACACGTCTCCTTTAAACAATAAAACTGAACAAGTACTCCTGAAAACAATGTGCTGTCTTATGAATGTTTCGGAATTGTCTGAAGAGATGACATGAGCACTCCTTATTCAAAATTAGGTATTTTCAGCATGTAATTCTTACCAGACATGGAATTCATAAATCATCTATTGCAAATTATGCAGTTTGTTCTGTTTAGTTCAGCTGTCTGTTATTACTCCCTCTAAGAGTGGAACTTCTCCCTAACTTCAGCTTAAGTCAGGCATCCTAACCTAGCACCAAATTTAAGATACAGCAGAGATTAAACACCCTCTGCATATGTCAATCGGTTTTAGAGAAGGGTGAGGTCTTCTGTGTAAAATCCTGTTTCATCTGCTATTAAAAAAATTAGATAAGAAAAATCTGACCTTAATAAATTAAAACTTTGTCTGACAAAGTAGTTTGTATTAAGAAACTGTCTATCCACTACAATGTAAACTACCGGCTAATATACAATTACAGAAGCAGCCTATTTGCCTTTGGAGAACATTCCCAGTCAAGCATAGATATATGCAGCATAAGAATATAAAATAGTCACAAATGAAATAAATTCAACATTTGCTTCAACTGTTATTAAACAATTTTTAAGTAATGCAAAATAAACAGACACCAATCAACACATTTCTGAGTTACAAAGATCATATGTCGCTATCATTTGTAAGTGAAGCTAGCAAGCTTTATATAACAACTCAAAGTTTAAAGAACTTATTTTCAGTTGCTGACATTTTTATTGATTGCACTGATGCCAAGTGGAGGTGAATTACATGAGCAGTGGTGCTCAGTTAAGCAGTAATTCAATACAGCTACACAGTAATTGTTGATGAGCACCCACCTAGAGCAGAAGTCTCAGCAAGATCAATTAGCTACTTGCCAATAATGCCAAGGTTTAGGGGATGTTCCCTGCATTCTAAGTCACTGCACCTCTGCAACTTCTGGAAAGACTTGGCACTGCATTCTGCAAAATCCCTGACAGAGTGTCCTTGCTTACTCTGCAATGCATCTTAAGACAGTAACAGGTTTACTTGCAACTTCAAAATGCTTCTCTAATTATTTTATGGCCTGAGTTAAAAACAAACCAGTTTACTATTACAGGTTTTCATTAGATAATTTTAAAATATTTTCTTGTAAATGAGACCATGTGATTGCTTCGCTTCCAAGAATATTTGAAAGAGCTGCTAAAATAATTGAACAGTGCTGAATATGAGAAAAGGCAAAAATGAAAATAAGAAAGTTACATTAAAAATAGAGAGTAAGAAAAAAAACACAAACTAATCTTTAATTATGCAACGGGGTCATGTAACTTGATAGTGTGGAGATCTGAAGTGTTCTCCAGAACATCTAGTCCACTGCCCCATACAGAACCATTCTGTTTCACATAGATAGCTTCCAGTAATCCCAAATATAAAATTGATTCATACACTAAAACTTTACAGAAACTATTTGACACCAAAAAGTAAAAGATAAAGCAAAAGCCATTTGTCAAGAGCAGCCAAGGCTTATCCAGCATCAAGGATCAGGAGAAATATGTTCAAGCAATCTGAGATAACAGATGGACACCCATGCCACAACGCTCTGATTTTCATGCTAATTATTCCCACACAAACACATCACGAGTTCCTAAACTTTCCAAACTAAAGTCCCATTTTATCTAAATCAGCCAGCAATATACAAACCAGGAATCTAGGAGAGAGAATTTTCCAGATTTCCCTCTGAGCACTGTTCCATTTGTCTACTTTCTGAGCCCAACTCCAGCTGTTGCAAAGGAATGCAATGCAAAAAAAAACCTTCAGAGAAATCTGATTCTGAAAACCATGCATCTCTGCAGGATATGAAGCCTACCAAACTTCCAAAATAAATACCTTCCTTCCTTCAAAAATAATAAAATATTAATCCAGCTTATCTCTTCCAAATATCTCAAAGCGTCACCTTAAAGATAAGTATGTCAAGAGAATGTTCAAAGAAACCCCAAATTGACCTGTTTGACGATGACTGGGCTTGACAGACCAGATGAGAGGCAATTTAGGTAGTGAAAGATGTTAACACAATACATAGCAAAAACATTCCGGTCTCATATGGTCACTGCAGCTTTCATATTGACACAATAACTGCCGGGTACTGAGTTGTTCTGGGTTTTTTTCAGAAATGCTATCATTAGTTTTCTTTCCTTGCCACCATAATATTCTAAATTAATTAGGAAAATTAGTTATGTAAGAATAGACTAGCCCACACAATTCTGCCAATCCATTCCATTCAGGCCACTGAGTACTGTATAAACAAAACCCAGCATGACCTTTCAGTTAAATCAGGTGGTTGACACAGGGCTGGTTTTTTTGCTTAGAGGGACTCCCTGGTACCACAGAAATATCTATAAAAGCTGATTTCTTCCTCAAACCCTGTATGATTGTAGGGATCAGATACAGTACGGATGTGATCTGCAAAGCAATGTAATTAATTCACATTTTTAGGCAGGGCAAGGAGGATCTACAGAAATGTGAATCTACAGCTGTAAGCCAGTCAGCCTAATATCAAGTTTCTAAAAAGATAGAGTAAATCATTCTCAATGCCATGTCCAAGAACACCAAGGGGCCTCAACGCCATGTCCAAGAGCAAAAGTTGTTTGGGAATAGTCAACACGAATTTAACAAGGGCAAATCTTGCCTGATCAACCAGACTGCCCTCTAATATGAGATGTCACAGTTAATGGACAAGGGGAGAAGAGTAGATACTGTTCTACCAGGACCTCAGCATGGCTCTCAACAGCCTTCCTTTAGTCAAGCTGGTGAAACACAAGTTGAAAAAATGAGCATTGGTAGAAAACTGTCTGGATCAGTCAGGTTCAAAGTTTGGCAATCAGCAGAACAAAATCCAGTAGGAAGGTAATTGGGAGACATGTTCCTCAGGGATCAGTGTTCGTCATAGCTTTATCACCAATCTTCATGACGGGATGGAACACACATAGGAAGATTACAGGTGATGACAAACATGGGGGAAAAGGATTGATAAGCTGGGACATGGAGCAGCCATTCAGAGGCACCTCATCACACAGGAAAACAGAATGACAAGCACCTCATGGAGTACAAGTCCTGCACGCTGTACCCAAGCACCCTGAGCACCACTGCAAGCTGGGGGCAGCTGGCTGGAAAGCAGCTCTGTGGAAAAGATGCTGGAAATCCTGCCAGGCAATGAGCTGCACAACAGGTAGCATCAGGCACTTCCAGCAAGGGCAGGGAATGGCGTCCTGGGCTGTGTTAGCAAATCCAAGATCAGATTGGTTTTAAAGCCTTTGCTTTCAATGTCTTTGTTTCGTGGTTTTGAAAATCATATTCCTTTCATGACATAAATGTAATCCTCGTGGGTTAATACTACAACTGAGAGTAGTTTTCAGCTAATGGCTTCTTCCTCAGCTCTCACTGTCTTTTCTTTCACATATTTCAACCTTTCATGGATTTTCATTTTAAAAATAAGTTACAAAGTTAGGAAAAGAAAACAGATAGGCCAAAGTCTGACAGATACATTTTTGTCTGGGTTTTTCTTTTTCACTTTAAATGAACACTCTTGTGCTAATGAATCATAACACATAACCCCTGTTCATACTATATTAGTTCAAAAGAATAAAAGCCAAAAATAATTGGCATCGGCAAAGATTTCGGATTTAAAGAGAGTGAGCACAATACATGCCTTGTGTTATTCCTCTGTACTGTACTAGAAACTCTGTAATATTCCATCATTACAAAATGTGCTTGTGAAAGAATATAAAAATAGGCAAACAAAATAAAGACCAAAACACTCAAGCTTGGAACATACAGCGCACAAAGTACATTCCCATTGTATTTACCCAGTCATTAGCTATCTGTTTGCATTGTACATGGGGAAGTGCAAAGTAAACCAGAAAGCCTGCTTGCGTAGGCACTGACATCAGGACTGTAGGGTTATTAGACACTGGACAACCTTTTGCAAAAAGCTTTTATGATGTGAAAACATCTAAAGTAACAGATATGGATTTACTGCGAGAACTGAGAAAATTCTAAGCCCTCATTGCTCTGCTTTCTCTAATTAACACTCTTTGCTATGGCAGGCACGGTCACAGGCATTGCATGACAGAGGTATCATGCCTTCTGTTGCCGTAACACTCTTGAATTTCAACATATTATGATTTAAAATCCATAAATACAAAGCACAAGATTATGCATTTCTCTGTTACTCGAACACCATTATTGCTCTCCCATGCCATCGCCAAGGCACACAAAAATGGAAGGAAGAGTGGCCACAGCTGTGAAAAAATCCCCAAGATCTGTTAATGATCTTAATGATCTTCTAGAGAGCTGCAGCTCACATTTGCCAAGTACAAATGAGAAAGCAGGGAAAACAGCCCAGAAGAACAGTAGCACAAACACATCCTTTTCAGCCCCAAAGAAACTATGGAGCAATAATTCAATTCATATTCATCTTCAGGACAAAACACAGACATGACTCTTCAGCTGAACGTCTACTGTGGGTTTTGCAAGCATGATAATAAAAGTATAAAAGCCACATGCTGGCACATATCTCCCAAAAATTAGTTTTTCCTATTATTTCTTGTTATCTAAAAAAAAATGTTTTGTCAAAATGGACAGGAAAACAAAATCACCTATATAGGAAGCTTAATGTGGTGACTGGTTTGATTTTTCATGATTGATGTATACCAGCAGTTGACCATCATTCATATCACTTAGTCCAAATGAAATCCTGGGGGGAACAAAACCTCCCCCCCTCCAAAAAAGGGGAAAAAATTACTGTTTAAAAAACCTAAGAGTTATTCTTCCATTTTGAAGCACATCAAAACAATATTTATTTCACTATTTTCCAACTTCGAAATTGCCAGTAAAATCTGCAGCCATATTTCTCCATTCTTTTTCCTTTTGATTTGTGTACCCTAAGGCTTCAGGAAGCACAAGCACTGCCACTTCATTCAGGGCAGATACAAAGGCATGTCACAATATGATTGCTTTTAATCACTTCAGCTGCCAAGCCAAACTTAAGAGTAATGTGAAACCCTTATCTCAGCCATCTTCCTCATCTGCTTCATGTTTTATTGAAACTGCTAGTGTATCTACTGCTAGTAAATTATGACAAAATTAAAAGCAAACACATATTATTTTACAACTGACTGGAGAAAGGTATGATGAACATGTAAGACTCCTGAACAGTGAAGCTGCCTGGAATACGGCCAGAAATTTGTCTCTATGCCTTTGCAGAAACTGTCAGTTACAAAGAATAAAGCCATTGCACAGCGCAGCTATTTCCAAGGCTCCAGCAATTGAAGTTGGTGTAAATGACAATTCTTAAAGAGAAACAGGGGGTTTCCTTCTAGCCCTCAAAAGATATCACAGGGGAGAGGGAGAAGATTCCACCTTCGAGTTTTGTTGACAATGATGCTGTTTGCTCTATTCAAGTTAACACTTTCGTGATATCCAGTGAGACTCCATTAGCCAGTATCAGAGGGGACTTTAGTTCTAATAGAAGAAGACTTTGAGGTGTTTTGATACTACTCAGGTTTTCCTCTCAGGGACAACATGCTTCATATTATTCCCTATGGACTGAATTGAACTTTCCTCCCTATGCTTTTGACAAAGAGGAAAGTAAAGGAAATGTACATGTGTTTAACTCAGTCACAATTGAATGGCTTGTCAGATTTGTATATCCAGTAAATCATGAAACACAGCCTTTCCTAATGTGATCCCACACTTTTATAGCTCTTTCTTCCTGATGGTTTCAATCAGCATTTTAAGTGTTTACTTTCACTGCAATCCTGGATATGATATTAATGTTGTCACGTTCAGTCAAGAATAGAAGTAACCTATATATTGGCCTTTACGTATCTCATAATTTATTTCAGCCTTGTTTTGAAACACTGCAATCACTGGCTCTATTTTTCTGCCTCTCAGTGCTACTCAACCTTAACTATTGCAAAGCAGGACTCTATTAAGATATATGTTACATGAGGGCTGATAATTGGCCCTCCTACCTCTCATGCTCAAGGTGCCAGGTAACTCACAAGGCAGTGAGCGCTGGGCTCCCGACTGCAGCCGGCACAATACCTGTTAGCACACAATAAAGGACTGGGATCTCACATTTGCAATGATTTTTAAATATTGCGAAGGGCTTGTCAAGTCAAATTAATGATTTACATCCACAGGTGTAAGTGGACTTCATCATATTTTTAGCAGCACTCCCAGCTCATGACTAAGAGCAGGACTAACTTATGCAGAACTACATCCCACAGTAAAGCACTAAAGCACTGGAACATATGCAAAAAAGCAGGTCTTTTTTTTCCTAGAAAATATTTTAAAATGTCAGTGAGGAGAACCTAGTTTTAATAATGTAAAATATACCTATCGTAATAAATATTTTAAGGGCTGATTAAAGAAAAACTGCCCACATAATTACAAAAATGTGTAGCCTATAGAACTTCAATAACAAACCAAAATTGTATTTTATTTAACACTGTAAAACAGTTTTATTTAAGATACTCAGCAATTTTATTTAACTACCGGCTGCAGTCAGATTAGAGAAGATGTTTTCTTTGGCAATGCATGTTTGTATGCTTAGAAATACATTTTATTCTGGTCATAGTTTAAGTTACTGACACTGGAATGCAAGTTTCAGTAGCAGATTTTTCTTTCATCTTTAATTCAAGTAGAAAAGTGTAGTACCACAACTCAGACCCGAAATTCACTTCTGCAATATGAAGTCACTTGGCTGCAAGCATTTCAACAGTTTTCATAGTACAACTCTAGTATGTATCACAATTATTCTGTATTTAAAACTGGTAAGTGGTATTTTTTTGAAATTCACAGCAGCTTATTTTATTATGTCATCTAGAGTGTATTTAGCTGTGATGCTCCCAAGAAGCGATAATGAGTAATAGCCTCACCATGGCATCAATTATTATTCAATTATTTCTGCTTACTTTCTATTAGACTGTTTACATACATTAAATATGAAATATATGATCAGTGTAACAGAATAAAACCCTTTTATTTTACCACAGTGGATATTCCTCCACCCAACAAATGTTGTGTGCATGGTACAGATTATTACATCTGCATCTTTTAACTGAATCAGTTCCTGGAAAAGCCATGTTTTTCACCACAGAAGGCTCAAATTATGTACTCACATCATCACAGGAGTCACACAACTTTCTGAAAGTTAAGTGATTAAGAAGTTCTCATCTCTGACATGAAAACTCTGAATCCAGTACAGAAAGATGTCTGAAACATAGTCTGCAATAATCTTCAGCCATTCTTTTTTTTTGCAAGCCATCCCACCTATTAATAATGCTTGCTCAGGGGCAAGTTCAGCCCACGAGTAAGGAAAGAAGTCAGAGGGAAGGACAGGCAAAGTAATTTTTATTCCAAATGTTAATTTTATCCTTATTTCAAAATAAATTTTCATTAAATTAGCATAATAGATTTCTGTATCTATGTGCAAGCCAAGTGTCAATCTCTGTCCATGAGAAGACAAATTTCATCACTTAAATTCGCAAACCATGAAACACATCATTGTTAACCATGAAAGCGCTGCTGCCTCAAGAAATAAGATACTCCCAAATCTACAATCCATTTTAAGAGAACCTTTTAAACCACACAACTTCATATTTTCTTATTTCTAAAGCAGCCTAAATTTAAAGAAGTCCTGAAACCAGTAAATAAATGGGCAAACATGGACAGAAAACCCAACACTTCTCAGTCACACAATTACAAGTGCAAAACTTCTGTGTAAAAATCACATCTCTCTCAAAAGGTAGAAAAGCTTCTTTATAAAGAAGTTTTGAAATCCTAGCTCTGCCAAAGTTAACTAATGACTTGTTGGTCTCAGTGGTTCATTACCTTTGAACAGAAAACTCAGATACAGACCTCTTCTTTTTCTTTCAGTACTTTCTTCTGAAAAAGTCACAGTCACATAATCACTGTGATCATGACATTTTTCTCTCATTTCTTAAGCAGATGATTTATGGACTATCAACTTTCAAAGGAAGAACTAGGAGATTAGATGAGATTTACCTTCTTGCAATCACTCATTTTTTTCTTGAATGAGAAGTTCTAAGGGGAAGAAGTCAGCAGGAACATTTCAGTAAGCTTCAGGACAGATGTAGATTTTTTAATTTTTTTTTTTTTTAAGTCAGGCCATATATTTAGGTAACCAAATACAGACTTCTTAGTCTAACTACATGTATCTTTTAAAGGAAAAAAAACAGACACCCTTAAAAAGAAAACTTATAGGAGAAGAACTGAAAAATGGAAGACTGCAGAGTCCCACAAACGGCTTTTAAAAACAAAGGTTAAAATAATAAAATTTCCTTTTCTGATTCTCCATGACAGACACATCATAACTGTGGCATATTTTTCAGACAGTTGTGTGATGCCCAGAAATGTACTGCATTGCCTTTTAAAACTTCCAGCAAGGCAAGACACACTGGATAACGAAGATTCCCCTTAACTGCGGCTTTTACCATTTCATGTGGCATAGGTGCAATTTTGAACTGAATCATTATGTTGAGGAACATTGAGCCCTCTCAAAAAACGCACTTCATTTTGACTAACAGAGCTTAAAATAAGTGTGTCCAAGTTACAACTTGAGTCTTACAGTTGGCTGCTAAACAGCTTCATTTAGGTCTCCTAATATACAATCAGCACTGGATATTCATGCAATATAAAGTACAAAGCCATATAGGATTCTGATATAATATTGCTGAAATCAACAAAATTAGAGAGAGCAAAACCATGAAATGTTTCCTCTCAAGAACACGCAGTGACATTCTATTTTTATATATCTATCAATAATATTATTCCTAACGCTGTAACATTAGAATACAGTCTCGGCATATTCTTTCTTGGGACTTTTCAGCTATTCGCTTATTGCAAGGTTATTCATCAATGTGCAGCAGAACTAACCTTGTTGGCTGAACAAAAGAAGGTACAAAAAAGCAAAGCACTATAGCTTTCATTTTAAAGAACTAGAGCTTTCAAACTGTACACATGTGCAGTCCGTTAAAGAAGAAAACAGGTGACTCTCAGGGCAAACCATCCTCTCCATGACATAAGGAGTGGAATACTAAAAAAGAGATATTCAGAATGAAATCTTAATTCCACAGATTTCATCACCAGGGCCTATGTTTTCACTGTGGCCAACTCAGAGCCAAATTGATAATGACAGAGAAGGGGGGATTGAGAGGATATGGTATCCAGATAATAACTGAAATCTGTGCAGCTTGTGCTTCCCACCAGCTCCTGGACAAAGTGTAAGATAATTTTTTAATGTTACTTTGAGTAGAAAGTCACATTTTATCCATATTTCTTCCTAATCTGCATAACTCCAAATGTAGGACAGCAGTTTCTTTAAAATGTATAGGAGAAATGGTATGTTTTCACTAGATAACGGGAAAAAGTGAAACACTTTTGAAGTGCCCACTTCAAGCATCCATTCAAGACATTTGCCCTCCTTAGACATCGAAGTTACTGTTACTCATTTGTGAATGCTTAGTTCTTCAGCAAAACACAGCTGGGTGATGAGCACACCACTTGCTGGAACATGGACAAAAGACACTTCTTCAGTGATGACAGGGAACAAAAAATTATTTCCAAGCAAATGTATCTGAGGAACAATTCCAGCTACAGCTACACAGATCAGCTTTTCCAGAAACTTCACAAACTTCTATATGCAGATTAATAAAAGATAGATTTGGCTCTTTGTAGAGAAACTTTTTCAGTTTTGAATGTTGTTTTATAAAATTATCACTTCAGTGTTTGGTACAGAGGAAGCAGCCCTTCCTTCCTTCCTTCCTCAGTCACGACCAGCATTAAATCCTCACCAGCTTTCTCCTCTTGTCAGATAAGTGTCATTAGATGGATTTGTGCTGTGTGTGCCTACAACTCTGTCTCCTGGTCACCACATTCACTGTTAAGCATGGTAAGAGATGCCAGTATTGCTACAGCTCTTTCAATAAAGCTGCCTTTTAAAATCCCACTGTGGCAGCAAACGGCACAACTACAAAAAGCATCACAGGCACTGCTGGTATATAGCATATGAATTATATGCACAACTAGGAGTACCTTAGCTCATTCTCTTTTGCTGGTGTTAAACTACAGAATGGAGCTTTCTCTAGCACAGATCTCGTCACTGATACAACCACAGGAAGAGAGGGACACACAAGGTTCTCTCCCACTGATGTTATTTTTCTCATGTAACTGCAACATGTTTTTTCCTTGGGAACTAGTTCCAGGCCTACATCTGCTATTCAGGCATTTTTAACCGGCTTTAATCACTTTTGTAGCTTTTTAATTGCATCACTTTAACTGCTAGATCCCTACATGACAGCAATGAACATTTGCATTCAAAAGGACTACTGGACAAATAAGACTATTTGAAAATTTCTTCCTATGTGCCTACCTGTAACATGGAAACCTCAGCACTTTCATAACTTATCATACCATTGTAGATCCAGATTTGAGGCTTTAAGCCAGGTTTGACATCTGGGCACTGAGAAGCTGTGTCTGCCCCTGGGAGAACAGGCAGTTCCCCTCTCAATGAAGCAGCAGAAGCTCCTAGACTAGTCTTTTTAGGTAGTAAAACTGCAGCCTCCATTTTCTCTTCTATATTAAAGATCTTAATGTAGCCAACATCAACAGCATAAAAGTCACAGTACTCTGGAAGAGCACAGAAGCTCAGAAGAGCTGAAGAGGCTCTTTTTACATCCTCTTCTGAATACATTCACCACAGAACTGAAATCACTTGATCTTGTGTGTGTACATAAAACATCAATAAATACACACTGTTTCACAGGCCTTTCATGTATTAATTAAATTAAACCTGCAAGAAAATTAAAAAGGCAAAGTTCCTTACATACAGTATTTTTAAAACTTCACTGAGCCATTAACATGGAAGGATAGATTTTTCTGGTTTGTTCTACAATTTTCTCCTATTCTGCACAGATTTTTGTATGTCACAGACCACTCTTCTCTAATCATGCTATTCTGAACTATGTCTGTTGCTCTAAACTAATAGTCTAGCCAGACCATTTCTAATAGGCATATCAAAATATAAAAGGCCAGGAAAAAAATAGAATATACTTGCATGAATCAGCACTTTACAAGCCCAAATCAACCCACTAAAGTAATTTTTTCAGTAAATAAGACAAGCTACTGATTGTATGGTCCAAAGAAGTAAACCTGACATACAGTACAATTTAAAAACTCCACATTTTTCTTTACCCTGGCTTGCCAGGGTACCTTAGTACATATTAAGTTGCTATACCTGTGGCTAGTAAAGGATTCTAGCATCCCACTGAGGCATTTGGAGAAATGATGCCAAAGGTTGAGTGATTTCAACCACCCAAGAAGATTTTTATAGCTCCGAAGCACCGGAAATTGGAAGAAAGGTCATTATTACACTTTTACAGGGCACTCCTGGGCTCGCTATCATAAACTGCTGTTCAAAGCACTTACTTGTAGTTCTAACGCAACCCATAATTTACTGGGAAGAAAAGATAATGCCAAACAAAATAAAGCAAGTTACACACAGAATTGTTCAGTTTTCAGGCAGAAGTTGAATATCCTTGAATTAGTAGTTGCTTTGCAGAGTTGCCTTACTCTAGAGCCCTGTCACAGATTGTCTGTTATCAGACTAGTTAGAATTACAAAAAACTTTATTTATATTAAATTTCATTAAGCAACGAGTCAGTGATTTGACATGGTATAATATAAAGGCCTGCTGAGTAACAGGCTTAACAGAGACCCAAAATTGCTAGAGGGAAGTTCATAGTTTTGTTGTCCCTCTAAATCATCATTAGCTATGTTTACATATCAGTTAGAAATGCTGATGTTACTGAACTCTAATATGGTATTAGAGGGGAAAAAAAAAAGAAAAATATCACTGGATCACAGGGCAGAAAACATAGGATGTGCAGTTCAGAGAACGTTTTTTTGCCCTCCTCACAATGTGGATTAAAACCATTTCCATGGGCTATCAGAAATGTAAATGTTAGAATCACAACATGATTCTAATCAAAGCAGTTTGAATTAAAACTGTAAATGTAAGCTCTACCTTAGAGTAAGTAAAAACAAAAAAAAGTTCCTTCCATTAGAAGAATTCCTGATAGCTAGAAAGATGAAAATGCAAACGGGGGGAGTGCTCAGCAAAGAAAAAATTTTAATTCTGCCTCAGTGCCCATGGTTTTGGTCTTTTTCAGAATCAGCATATGGAAGACCAAACACATTGTTCAAAGTTATAAATCACAATGAATGAACACGGGTGTATCAGCAGGACAATGATGCTGGAGCTCAGCCTCAGGCATATGAATATTTGCATGCCAAATTAAATATCAGAACATGGAAAAAATGTCCTCATTGGATACACTAAGAGCATACTTTACACTCTACAGTCGACTGATTAAGGTGAAACAAACACTGAACTTGTTCAGTAGTTACAACTTTGGATTTCACTGAGCCATAATGACTTCTAGCATATTCTGCCACTTTACCAATTTGCATTGCCCAGGGATAAACTTGTGCCTCTTCAGGAATTTGCATTCAAAAAAAAAAAAGAAAATGTAATTGGCTGCACACTTGTGTGCCCCACCAATGCATGGAAAACCAATTCTGACAGGAGAAGACAAACAGGGTTTGATGCATCTGGAAGAAATGCTGCCCTCTGCCTAACAAACAATGCAGCTGAAAGTGGGACAGGAAAGGGTTATTTTGTTTCAGTGCCAAAAGCCTTTGTTCAACACATTACTTGAAAATAAGTAACTCCGTAGAAAGCATTCAAGTTAACCTTAAGTTTTAAAAATGTTCTTTTCTCGGTTTAATGCTTTTTTTGAAAGGTCCTATCTTGCAGGGCTTTGCCTACCATAAACGTCTGCCTGGAGAAGCAGGCAGTTTCAAGCTGATCACTGTCTTGAGCTTTCCCTACTCCATCCATGGTGAGGTGTTCATGGGCACACATCTGTCCTGCAATCCATCCTTTCCATCTGTGAACTCTGGTCCCGCAGCAGCAAAGCTGCACGTGCAGCATGCTCCGAAAGAGCAGGCATTTACCCACAAACACTGGGAACAGTCCCTCAAAACCTTACTGCTGGACTTGTTCTCTCACTTACAGAAGACTTTTAATGAGGCAGTGCTTACTGTTTTCCTCTCCTTTCAGTGCCTATGGGAACTGCCAAGCTCTTGTCTCATTTTTGCCTCTGCCTCTTGAAGAACAAAAAAAGGAACAGCTTCAGCCCCATAGCACGTGGGAAAAGCTTCCTCCAACCCATAATTTTTAGACAGAACAGGCCCAAAGCCAAGTAGACAGGGCACACTCACATAGCTTTTCCATGTCCAAATCAGTGCTACAGGGATTCAAATGTGGTTTAATCATTTGCTATCAGAAGGATGTGCCACAAGTGGCTGACTGAAACACCCCTGAAGGCAAGGCATTGGTTCATGTCCTCTCTCACACAAGGAATGAGACAGTGCCCAAAGCCAAGAGGAGCGAGTGTGCATGAGCAACCTCATGGCTGGGACTACTCTTAGCCAACGTGCCCACTCTTGAGTGGACCTCTTCATGAAGTGTTTCACAGAAGCTGAAGAGACTTCAAGCTGAGCTGCAGATGAATAAGACATTTTGATATTTGTTATGTCTAGAGACTGGACTAATTGGACGTGTAAACACTCAGTGTTTACACCTTTAGAGAGTGTATTCTGGGGCCGACTTTATGAAAATCCACCACAATTTTTGAGCACTTCATTTTCCAATGTTGAATGTTGTTTTAGTTTTTGGTGGTTGGTTGTTTGTTTTAAGAAACTTATTTGGGGGGTTTACACAGTACAGAATACTGTGTGTCCTGTTCAATATTTGGCTATACTGATTTCATTAAATCATTTTTCTCTGCTCAGTACTGAATTTATTCCAGCCTAGAGAGAACACAACACTCCCTTGTAGCTGAACTAATAACATATCCCACTATTATAATCATTTGCTGTTTTCATTGTAGAGGAATTTGTTCTTCCTTATGTTCACTAAAATTAAATAAGTATGCACCAAGTCTCATGGGTAAATTGGACTTTATGACATGATAACATCAAACAAAATGTCTTAGAAGTCCATTTCATCCCATGCTGCATTTCTTACATCTTGTACTGCATTTCTTAGTTATTAACCAAGACATCTCTAAGGGTATAGGTATCAGAACATAAGACAAATAAAAATTAAGATACTTCCATGCAGTGAGCCAAAGTATACTTTTGTGTAACATCCAAAATAATTTTGGCCTCAAAGATTCAGTGTTAAAAAACTCCAGGCACCACCCTGTGAACAGGCATTGCTTGTCAGATTTTGGTTCTCTTTTAAATGTGATACAGTTTCAGAAAAATGCCATCTCTGCCAGACAAACACAACCACCAAATCCCTACAGTTGAGCTCACAAGCCCAGGACTGTGCAGGCACTGTAGGAGTGAGGGGCAATGGTCTAGGAGTGGGCACACAGTGGAGTACAAGGCACAAAATTTGTTCTTTCTTAATTACAGAAGAAAACAAACAAAAAATAATCCTACATGTTTACTGCTGTATCCAAACTCTTTTGAAAGCTCTTCAAGGTAAACAGTAACTCTTAGCTTGATAATTAATATAGAAGATTCACATTAAATTTGTAATTCAAATTTCTAATCTGAAAGATGATTATTTTAATATAGATTTTACTGAACTTTTCAGAATCACTGGTGAATCTTACTTTTCAAACGTTTTTTGTAGCGCATAATTTTTTTTAATAGATGAATAAGAAAATTTCATTTCCTTTGAGAAATCCTGGGTTTGTAACATTTTGTCTATTCACCTTTATTTTCTACATTGTGTAACAAAATATGCTGACATTCAATGCTATTATGCATTCAGACTTGCATAGCAAAAATTGCTTCTAGTTCATCCTGCATCACCAATTGGGAGTTTGCTGCACTGCTTACAGTCACATTTAATAAACACTAGCAACATTTTTATTTACCTTTGTCTCCAGTCAACGAATGGCAACTTTGTTGATATTTTCCTTACTGCTCCAAATCCCTCACTTAAGAAATAACCTTATTGGTTTTCATCATTATGGCTTATTTCTGTATACTTTGATTTTCTTTTCCTTCAAACCCCTGCTCCTTTTTTATTGCTAAACAATTTATGCCCACCTTGAATTTATTTCCCTGTATTTATTCTAGCTTTTCTTTATATTCTACAGCAATATTTTCTAGTTCACACCCCTACTGACAGAAACTGATAGTGTGATCTATAAAACCACACTTTTATATTGTAGTTTGTGATTCCTGCTAGATGTGCCAAAAGAGTGATAGTCAAAGTTAAACAGGATAACAAATGAAGGACCACATTGTGTCAATATTTCATCTCTTCCAATTTTACTGCCTATTGTAATTGTGCCAAAGAAAAGTTAAAAAACATCAATTCAGATGTAATAATTTTCTTACATCAGCTGAACAACCATACTGCTGTATGTTACATTTAGTCCAGAGCCTCTTTCTTTAGCCATTCCATGAAATGGTACTCAGTGAAAAAAGTCTATGTCCTATGAAAAGCTGTCCAGGCTGGACTCAATAATCTCTCTAATCAATTTGGGGAAACATATTTGAGTCTTGGTTTATTTCTCCAGCTGAACAGAGAACAATTAAAATTTCCTTCATTTCCATAATTACGTAGTTCTAACAATTTGTACCTCAAGCTCCTCCAGCTTCTTAATACATACACATTCCATTATGTTTCAGAGGTCAGTTCAAAAGGCAATTTGCTTCAACAGATCTTGTCAGAATAAAAACACTTAACTATAAATGAGCAACGATGACACTTTATGCTTTCAATAAAGTCAGACTTTAATAACAGTTTACAGCCTGCTCATTAAAATAAGATTTTAAGTGGCACCAGGACAAAATCTGATGCTATTCACCAGAATTTCAAAATAAATCCCACAGACGAAGTTATTCATTAGTTCTTTTTGCACTAAGCATGGGTACAGGTGCATAATCTGAAACTTGAACCTGGTCCCATGGATATTTCTAAGTACTGCACTGCATTCACTTTCTTAAAGCACCACAGAGAGCCACAGAGGACTGTTACAGCTTCCTTGGGAAATCCCACCTTAACTTCTACTCACGGGAAAACTGAAATAGTGGAACCGTTTGGAATATCTCAACATCCCAAATTCTAAAGACAGATAAAGCAATGGTATGAAGAAGTATTTGGGACAAGCATTCTGAAAGCATTTTGTTGCAAAGGTGAAATTTTTTCATTGGGACTCTATAAAATAATAGTTACTTAAGACAGATCCTGTTCAGTATCAGTCAATACCAGTTCATTTTATTTTGTATGTTCATACTGCTGAAATCATTATATTTCTTTTTCTTGTTGTTTAACTTTTCTGGGCACATTTTTTTCCTACGGTAACACACTTTAGAATAAAACTGATGTGAAACTCTTACATCTTTGAAAGGTATTCCACACTATCCCATTTTTCCTTCTCCTGAAATGTTTCTCACAAAACCAGCTCATATAATAGTTTCCCCTAATGCCACACTCTAGCAGGAAATTACACCACTTACAGGAGATTAGGCCTTATTTTGCTGCAGAAGAAGAAATCTAAAGCACCACCGATCAAACAGTCGAATACTGTTATATCCAATTTGTAGATACAGAATGCAAGATTTGAAAAAATAAGATCATGTAACTCAATTCTCTGAAACAGGTTATTTCACTGAATTTTCTGAATCCTATCCTGTGATTAATACCAGTCTTCAGGAAGACTGATACCTCTGTGTAATTCTGAGAAACACAACAAGTCCTCAAGAAGGGCTCCTGAGGACTGAGCTGTGTTCACCTGTGCATTTCTTCGGTAGCTGACCCAACATTCCCAGTGCAGACAGATGCCCAAGGACAAAGTACTTACCAGGCAACAAGAAAAGAAACTGTGCTACAAAGACAAGAACCTGCAATTAAATTACAATTGCTCTGTTCCTGCAAGAATGATGCATCTGTGAAACCCTCTAAAAAAACAATGGGCTGACTTGTCATTTTACAGACAGCAATGACCTTTACCAGGTCAGCTAACAAATTTCTTTACTCAAATGCGTTTCTTTTATTTTATTAAGAGTATATATTTTCATGGTGTATCCTGCTATAATGTCATCAACGTACACAAAAATCATAATTCCTAAATGAAATTTTAAATTCCTTAAATGAAAACATTAAAAATTATTAGGGTCATTTTCTATTTTTAGAAATTTTACTCAATACTTGCAGAGAATGGGTAGAAAAACATGAAGATCTTGCTGAGATGTACATTTCCTGTATTTTCAAGACCAGTGCCAGAGGGTATATGCTAAATCCCTACATTTATTTCAGCCCTATCAGAAAATAGGAACCACCTATTTTGGCTACTGAATGATAATGAATGATATGGTTACTGAAGCCATAACACAAGCTTCCTTTTCATCCCTTTCTCTCTCAGTTTTTCCATATCTATGTCTCCCCAAACCACCTTGGCCCCCACATCTCTCCAGTTTCGGTTCCTTCTCTAAACATCCCACAACACTTTTATGATTCCAAAATGCTTCCTCCTGCATCTCATAACAAGTCCCAAATGCTGGCAGACAGCAACCCTGTGGAGTAATCCAAATATCCAAATAGACCATTACTCCTTGTGCTGGCTGTCTCCATCCTGCCTGGTTTTCTCTTTTTTTGTTCTTTTTTTAATTTTTGTTTTTAAACAGGGACACAGTTACTGGATTTATGTTTCTGTGTATTACAAATGATTAATGTACTGATGATTTCCACACACAATTCTTCATTATTTTGGAAGTGACATTTCAGTGGGCCTTTCTCCCAAGGCTTCTCAAACTGTGCTCCAACCATATGCTTTATGCAAGTTTAACACTTTCTCTGCTGAACATGACAGTTTTGCAAGCTTTTATACAGAATATAACCTATTTGGACTTTTAACTGTACTTGTATTGAATTTGTCCTGGCATCTGTTGCTCACTTCAGAATACCCGTTGAGATCACACACGAAACATTGGAGCAAAGGGCAAAGCCATATCATGTAGACTTTTAAGTACACCACCTCTTTTTGTTTTTAGTTCTATATGTCTGAGCAGAGTAAATGGCCACTTAGTGCAATAATGTGCCCCTTTAAAACATTCTGTACTCGACACACAATCAATCTGATTTAACATGCTCTCCAAATGCTGCTTTTAATCCCTCATATGCAAAAAGGAAAGTATTCCATGTATTTTTTCCTACAGCCCGTGAGTGAAAGCCATCATTTCCATTCGTACTCTTTTCCTTGAAGTGCATATCACCATGAAGTGTATGTGACCACTAACTTCAAAAATAACCTATGTACTTTTATTCACCTTATTTCTTTGATGAGACCTCACAGCAAGGATGGAATAACAATATGGAAACTAACCATCTAATCCAACTGGACACATTTTATTGAAGTCTTATTACTTCCATGTGTAAGAAGAAACTAAAGCCAACTGCAATCCCCAATTTTTGGCATTCTCAGTATGCACTGTATCCAGCAAAAGAGAATTTCACTTTTTGTTTTCATTTTTACAGCACAGTGATATTGGACATATGGACTTAACTTGATCATTTAGAGATCAAGATTTTTAACTGAAAAGAAAAACAAGGTCTTTATCATGCCTAAAGCAATACTGTTCTTTAAAAAGTTGTAATGCTTTTTATTTTAATCTCTTTTGCAGTATAATCTTTAAAGGACTCATATCAAAATTTTAGTATGGATGATAGAATCTTCAAGAATGGATATACAGAGTGATGAAAATATGGTTACAACACAGAGTCAAGTTGGTCAATTTATATGAAAGAAACTTGTCATGGATAAATGCAATGCCAAAGAGTTATATTTGAATCTATTCTGAGGGAGCATATATAATAGACCAATATTTCTTAAGATACAAAGCCTAGATTCCTAAGAAATATGAATATAAAATTATGAGCAACTATACTAAAACAAATATTTCCTTTCAGTATTGACAGAGATAAATAGCCCTTTACTAGAGCATTTTCAACTTGGTTTCCTAAACAAGTGATATTTGTCAGATATATCTCTGATTTGAAAAACAACACCTCAAGAAGGATCAATCAGGTAAGTAGTTTTCCCAGTGGAGGTCTGAGGAGATTAAAAACTCATGTTGTAATTTTAGCAATATATTGTGCATCCCATGTTCTTCCAATGATATTTACTGGTAGGATTTTTTTTCAGCTCACTTTTTTATCCAACACATATGCCTTCCTTTGTTATACAGTAGATTTTGACTTTGCTGCTCTCCTTAGAATAGTGTTCTCCTCAAGTGCCAATAATAACACAAGATGCTAGAAGACAGGCTCTTCTGGTTGAGTCTATTTCACACTTTTCTGAGAATTTATAAAGAAAATTCATTTCCTACACTAACAGCTGGCAGTACCTTATGACTTTATTATGGCAGTACCTTACGACTTTATTATCCCTAGTTTGTAATCAGAAACTATCTACAAAAGAAAGGAGGTCAAATGCTGATTACTTAGAAGGATGAAAAATCATGGAATCATAGAATGGTTTGGGTTGGAAGGGACCTTCATCTAGTTCCCAAACCCCTGCCACGGGCAGGGACATCTTCAACTAGACCAGGTTGGTCGGAGCTCCTCCATTCAACATGGCCTTGAACACCTGCAGGGATGGGACATCCAGAGTTTCACTGGGCAACCTGTTATAGTGCCTCACCACCTTCATAGTAAAGAATTTCTTCCTTATATTTAACCTAAATTTCCCTTCTTTCAGGTTGAATCCATGTTTCTTATCACTACAGTTCCTGATGAAGAGTCATTCTCCAGCTTCCTTGTAAGCTCCCTTCAGATACTGGAGGGCTGCTATGAGGTCTCCATGAAATCAAATATTTGGTTCTTAATGGAGAAAACATTTTGGTAGAAAAAATGAATTTACCTTAATATAATTGCATTAAAATTAGTACAACTACTCTTTAAAAGAAACTGTACCACAAAGATAAAGAAACATACTATTCTGATTCCTTCTGCACATTTAATTCAGAATCACACTTCCAGGACTAGTAACTCTATTCCTTCCCATAAAAAGCCTAATTACCAAGCTTTAATTACTGCCTACATGGTTTATACTTTGTGAATTTTACAATCCCATTTCTCTCTAGTCCTGTAATTTAACTGTCCTAGAATAATCAAGAAAGAGTAATCAGATAGTGATGGACACACTTAATTTAGATATTTCTACAAACCAGTACCACTGACACGCATAGGAAAGAAATCTAAGTAGGGGGAAAATTTCCATGCAGGTACAGGTATAAAACACATCAGAAAGTTCAAAAGGACTTCCAAGACCTAATGCTCGAGATGTAACTGATACTGATGTACATCTCAGCCTTTCCAAGCTGTTCTGTGCATACAGGCTCAACATGTGCACAAGCATCACCACAAACACGTGAACAACTTCCGCAGACTCCTTTTCTAATGAGGTCTCTGAACACTGTGTGTCACACTGTGTTATACTCTGCTGGACCTGAGTGCTTTTTCTGTGTCTGATTTCAACATTCCTAGAATGTATTTTTAAGAAGCTCAAGGGACAAGCACATGAGGAAAAAAAAAACCACCATTAAAATCAGACTATACATGAAGATTTTTCCCCTGCATCTGTCAGTGCCCATTCTCCCTGCTTCTCAGTGGAAGTGAAATTTCTAGCTTAGCAGACACTATGCACAGTGCCTGGTAGGTACATGATTTCTCAGCTGTTGAGATAAATTAAGGCAAGCATCCACAAAACTGCAAAAGAGAATAACTTTAAAAAACATAAAAACTCAACTTTTAATGTACTGTTAAGTATTTCTTCTACAGGGAAACATATTCAGTCATGCAGAACACTTAAAAACAAATAACCCATGTACCTGAACTGTGGAACTGATTTCAGATGCAAATCCTCCTGTCAAGGGAGCCTCATGGCTAATCAGCAACCGCCCAGTCTTTGCCACCGACTGAAAAGGAAAAACAAATGCCCAAAATGTCATCACATTACAGCTCTTGTGATTTCTTACTTGTACTACTTGTGGAATATATGAAATATGTGACTTTGCTAGCAGTATTAGAATGTAGCTATTTTTCCCCTCTTGCATTTCCAGTGAATGATAAATTATCCTACAATACTAAACTGAGTCATTAATAGGATGTTTTTATACTTACTATAAAAGTATTCACATTTTCCACTCAATTTTAAGCAAGTATCAAGAATAAATTTGAACCCGTTTTATATGAATTTACTCTATCAATGCAAACTATAACATTTCTGAAATAGAATAAGGATTTTAACAAGTAGCCAGTAAAGATTTGAATCCTCAAAATACTAAAAGACATACACATAAATAAATCCTTCACTCATACCTCTGTACAAACGGATCCTATGTAAAGTCATGAATCATTGCTATTCAGAAAGTAGAATTGCTAAATAAAAACTTCAGAAAACATGTGGATTAGTGCTGCGTATTTAAATTTTACATGACAATTAGAAGTACCATTTTCTAATTTTAGATTTCAATGTTTGTACAGTTTTTAGTGATCTACTTCACAGATAAATAAATAGCATAATATATATAGATGATCTAAGCATCTTTGATCAAAAATCCAAAACTGTGTTCATTGTGAAACATAACAACGAAAGCAAAATGTTTTTAATCTGATGAGAAATATAAAGCTTCACCACACACAAATATATAGATGTTTATTGCAACTATGCTAAACTGCCTGAATCAAACAGTATCAAATACCTTTAGTCAGAAATATGGTGGCAAAGCATCAGCTTCCATAATACACATCTTAAAACTATTATAATAAAAAGGGTCATAAAAAAGTCTCATAAACTTCTAGATATGCACATCAGAAAAAAAAATGAGATTACTGGGTATGTTGATCTTGCAAGAACAGCTACAGTCTGACATTTAAGATAAATACAGAGTGTACTGCTGGTCTACCATTAGTCATCAAGTGGAAGAGCCCAAGACAGCGCTTGCTATCAGATCACACCTTCTGAATACTGTGATCTTCAATTTGATGTCTACACCAGCACACTCCCCACTCACACAGCTCCATGCTGTCTGCATAACAGGATACATAAAGGCAATGCCCTAATTAGGCAGTTTTCTCTCTGATTCAAGTATTTTTCTAACTCTTTTGCTTTTCTAGCAATGACTCAATCAGTGGCTCTAAGCAGCTCATCCACAGATGTACGGGCAACTCGCAGGCTGCAAACACGTTCCATATACTGTACTATGAAGTGATTTGAAAACATTCAGAACTAAACAAAACAGAAAAAGTAATTTCAGCAGTTGGAAAGTAACTCAGTTACACAGGCTAATTTCCTGGGTTTTTTTTTCCAGAACTGGAAACTCATATGTAAAGAAACAGAGGTATTAACTGCACTATAAATCTGCCCAGTACATCAAAATAACAGTTCAACGAACAAAATGTACACTCCAGTTTTAAGCTGATATAATAAAACTGATATAATCAAGTACAAGTTACTATAGTAGAACTGATAAAAGTTCAGTTTGGTTGTTTGGGTTATTTTAAATCCTCTTTATTTTAAAAAAAGATTGTTTTGCATATACTTCTCTGAGAGGTTCACGTTTTGATACATTACAAGCTATCACTATCGCTACAGATTCCATTTCTCAGAGTATAATCAAATCCTGTTAAAAAGCATATAGGAAAATTCACATAAGGTAGGACCATGAATCTGTCAGTCCAGTAAATTATCTCCCAAAAGAGATAATTTAATGTTTAGGGAAGAATAAGAAAAGGACCTTTAATGTGTTCCTTCACTATGTCTCAGACTCCAATTACTTTCACATCACCAGTTCCCTGAATCCAACACTGTCTTTCGTACTAAATAATTAATGACTTTATTTCATCTGCTCCCAAATTGAATCCATGTAAACAATAC